>JAAAKG020143028.1:0-11465 GCA_010014905.2 Druon quercuslanigerum
TTCAAAAATATTACCTACTTCATTGAAAATTATTGCATTATTAACCAAGACTATGAAAAATTCAACGAAGATGATGAGGTTTGAAAAAATGAGGATCCCTTATGCTCTCCTTTTAATCTTCCAAGTCAGTCTTAATTTTTTTGGTAGGAAAAGTATAACTATGTATACTATGTGTACTCTGTGACGATGAACAATTATGTCAAAAAAAGCGAATTTTCGAATTTCATATTCAAATTTTATTGATAAAACTGACCATTGAAAAAAGCTCTTTTTACTCACAATGGATGAAATTCATGAATTTTGCGTAACTTTTAAACATACTTAAAACTTTATTTTACTATCAACCTTGTTACCACATATTCTTTATGGATTTTAGAATATGATTTGAAAATTTAAACTTAGTTAATGAATATTTATTTAGGGAAACTTACTGAAGAATAGCGCCAGGTATATACTAGCAGAAGTTTGAGTGACAGCCTCAAACTGATTTATTAAAATATTGACTATTCATAATAGTAAGCATCAAGGGTTTTCAAATACAATAACATTTACACAAAATTACTTTCTATCAGAATAATTTACTATTCATGGTAATTTTGAAATATTTACAGACTATACAAATTAAAGAGTAAGCAAATCGTTTACTTTGAAGCTAAATATTTTTCCATTAGTTGATTAAAAGAGCTGCAACCTAGGCAAATTTGACGCAACATTTTATAATCATTGAAATGATTTTGATTAAAAATTCGTCTAAATTAGTTTCTGCGCAGATATTGGCCTTTGAAGTCAAGAAAAATTTTGAAAAAAAAAGAAATATACCCACACTTTGTGTCAGTAGTGTATGTAAATAAGAAATGATGAGTTTACATAATTTTAATTTTACAGCTTGACTAATTATAATAGCCCAATTAAAATTTGAATATATTCAAATGAGATTAAAATCAAATATAAAACTCCCTGTTTTAACGTTTAATAATCAAGTTGATGTAACATATTTCTGAAAATAAAATCAAGAATTTAACGAACAAATTTGGAGAACCACCACAAAATGTTTCTATTGCAATCTAAAGAATAACCCTTTTTTTCTTCTCCTTTCCCCTTAAAAAAAGAAGATAGAAAAAACTTCGTTTTTACAGCGGTGCTATTTCTGTCAGCTACGAATTTTATTTTTATTTTATTTTACTTTTATTTGATAATGATTTGATAATGATAAGGAAGAAGAAGGACGAAGGAAATATAAAAATGGAAGGGGATTTGGTTGGTTGTCTTCCCATTTTTCTTTCTTTTCTTAAAAATTTTTTTATATGTATAAACGAATTTTTTTTTCTTTTTTTTTAGC
Source organism: Druon quercuslanigerum (assembly GCA_010014905.2). Lineage (NCBI taxonomy): Eukaryota > Metazoa > Arthropoda > Insecta > Hymenoptera > Cynipidae > Druon > Druon quercuslanigerum. Next base: position 1,340 of record JAAAKG020143028.1, read on the forward strand.
GGGAAAGGAGAAGGAGAAAAGGGTTTTTTTCAGATTGCAATGGAAACATTTTGTGGAGGTTGTCTAAATTTGCCACAATATATCCATAAATTTTGAGAAATTCACTTGATATTTACTTCGAAAAGAGTCGCTCGGATTATCAACTTCTAACGATTGGAAAATTTATAGCAAAAAATTAAAACGCGAGTCACATCATCTTATTGTTGTTAAAAAATGTAAGAAAAATGAGCAGGGCTTTGTTACGCTTAGAAATAATTGAACTCTCAGGTGGGTATAAAATTTAAAAATTCCATTTTTTTGTCACAACCTAATATTTCCGAAGATTATCTCTACAAATATTTTTATCAACTTTAAAGTACTTAATTCTGTATACGTTATATCTGTGAAAGTGACGTAATATATGTACAAATTTCACAATGCGAAAATTTCAGTATACTGTGACAGGTTCGTTTTAATATTTGGGAGAAAAAGTTCACTAACCTTTACAAATGGCCGACAACGGGTTAGACAGTTTAAACAAATCAAATGAAACGCTCTGAATTCTTAAGAGGAAAGACTAGATAAAGTATCTGGTGCTTGGCGCCAGGCGCCTGTGGAGACGCCACTGAAAGATAAAAACTTTAGAGGTAGAAATCCATGTTGGCTAGCTCAAGAGGAGAGGGATATTCGTGGGGACGAACAATGAGCAAGGTCACTAATTAACCATAAAAAAAAATTTGATTAAATAAAACTCTATGGCTCATGTATAAAATTTATATGAAAAAGACTTAACCTACAATTTTAGAATTTTATTCTAACGGCAAAACTTAACCTACATTTTAAAACAAAAGGGTTTATACATAAGAAAAACAAACTCAATTTAAATTCAAATACCTTAGAGAGCGAAACAATTTGGCCAGGAAGGGAAAGAATATGGGCTTTACCAACCTGAGCTTGATAGTAATCCGTTGATACCCCAAAAACAGAATTTCACTTGCAAAGATTTAATGCGTTCTCTACGTTGTTCACACGTAATCTGTTTTCCCGTCCAGCAAAAGCATCATCCCGCAATTTTCCAGTGTAGAAGTTAGCCGGAGGACATCGACGCGCCATGTGGCGTTGCACATGATGAACTATAATCCACTCAAGCGGTAAAAAGAAACCCAATGATCGCTTCAGTGTTCGTAAATTGGAGATTATAACTCTCCAAACTTGAGAATTGGATCAAAACAAGTTGTTTGCAGAGTTGAGAAATTGTTAACAAGTGAAGTTAACAAATGCAGTATAATCCGTACTCATCCAAGAATGGATTATAAAAATCGTCTGGAAGCCATGTGACGTAGTGGACTGACGGAGTGAAATAGAGATCCTGTTTTAGAGGTTAGGGATCCCTTGGAGCTGTCAAAATACAATGAGGTACATCGTCTTCGAGGTAATCAACAGACTCAAACCCAGGAAGCAAAAGCACTTCCAATCTCTCTCTCCCTCCAAACCAATTAACATGTTTAATAAATTAAGAGTATCTACTAACATAATCGCTCATTAAAACTACTTTCTTTAAAAATATCAAATAATCGCATCTATTAATGCGAGCACAACTCTAAAGAAATAAATACACTAAGATTCGCAAATTACATACAAGTGCAAAAAATAATAAAATAATTAGTCATAATACAAAGTCACAAAGATAAATTAATAAGAATACAAATCAAAGAGTGAGAATAACGTGTGGCCAAGCCAGAGATTGGATCAAGGTAAGACTTTTGTTCCTAATTGATACAACAAAAATCGTCACGTTACAATACTTTAAAATTACTTAGCGAACTCCAATGCCAAAATCTATGTAGATCTTTAAATATAACATTTTGCGTAGAATAAAGGTCATTGCGATTTTTCACTTTGCGTAGATTCATTGCTCTCAATCTCGACAAGATATTGTTAGCTTTACACATTCACAAATCATTCTTGTTTTTGGCAGGAATATAATCAGGTATGCCCCCCAAAACAAGAGACTTTCTGGCAAATTTTGGAACGAGTAGCGAACATGCGCATCATCAAGGTAACCCTACTACGGATCTAAATTCTCCGAAATACCTAAAAATATTGATAATCTTTTAAAAATAAAAAAGTCCTAAAAAATGTTAAATTCCTTTGAATGCTTTGAAATATCGTTTTTCACATATTTTATATTACTTTTATGGATTTTAAGAGCGTTTTTAAACAAATAAAACCATCAGGTTGTTTAAAACTTTAAAACTTCTGTGCGTGCCGTTAAACTTGGTATTTAGCTCATCGGTAATGTCGTAGTACACTACACAGCCGTAGTCAAAGAAAGGAAAGATAAGGCTTTTAAATAGGAGGATATGCGTTGAAGTAGGAAAATATTCTTTATTTCTGTTAAGTTGTTGGCGGACTCTAAATGTTTTCCTCGAAACATCCACTACTTGTTTATTCCAATTAAGAGAGCGATTAATAATATAGCCTAAAACCTTCACATGTTTCACAAAGGGGATGAGACGTCCATCTATCAGAAGAGGAGATAAGGTTGCAATAGTTTCAAGTTATAGAGAGGAAGAAAGTCCCATGATTAGTTTTAGTAGGTTTGAGAGCAAGGCCACTTGTCTAGGTCCACTGCATCACCAGATCAATAAGAGCCTGCACCTTTTGAAATAAGCTTTTAAGATTTTACTGATATGGAACAATTACTTATAATGAATCTTTTTAGGAAACATCTAACTTCTGCTATTGAAAAGTCCAATTTGCTCAATAAGCTCTAAAACCCGCTCTTTTTATGCATGTCTTCAATAAAACAAATATAAACCTCTTTTTTTGTTTTAGAAACCAATTTACAGCTCGAGAATTTACATAACGATGAGCGTCTTTCTGGTGGTTCTGCCGACGAACCTGACTCTACTCCTGAGCGAAATTATTCTCCTGATATGTCTGCTCATCGTGTTAGATCGAGAACTCCTCCTGGTAGATTTATGTTTTTGCCTACCATGATTCCTTCTCCTGACGGACATAGATGTGGACTTGAGCAACTTAGATTCATTCGGCTTATACCACATATTAATAGGCAACGGCTGTTCCAACTTGAAAGATACACGTTTCCTGCGCATGCTGAAATTAAATTACTCTTAGGACGTAACGGATATATACGCATACCAAACCGAGATCAAATTGTGTTGTCAACATTCGAGGGTGACGTATTTGCGATATTAGAGACTTTTGATATTCTTGCCGGAATATATTATCGTGAGAGTCGTAGACGATGCAAAATAAATATGGGAAATGGCACCGTTACAAAATTGACTCCAGATGAAATCAGAGAAATTCCAGTAGGACCCAATCGTCAAATCTTTATGAATTATCAAGTACAGCGTGTAAAACACTAATACTTTAACATCCTACACAGTATGTGTTTAATTAAAAAAAGAATAAGCAAAACTATAATATTGTTTACTTCACAGATGTATCGACTTGTGACTTTAAAATGCCTCCGGAGCATACAAATAAGCTTTGCGCAGCCGTATATCGCAAATTAAATTACTTTCTTTCTAGTGAGCAGGTTTAAAAATTTTTTTCTTTACAGGAAGGGATATCCCATTAACTAGAGATATTATTCTACATTCTCTTAAGCGTTAACTTTCTTCTGGTTCAACAGAAATAGATATAGAGAAAAAAGCGGGCAGTGTTCATATTTCCTAATTCACTTTCCATGACACACAATATACTATTGTTATTTAGTGTCGGATTAGAAGGTTATGTGTGCTCCATCTAGTATTGTTTTTAATCGAATTTGGATACTAGGTTCACATGCTATGACAATGCTTCTACCGGCAACTTGCAAAAACACTCCCGGCCCGCTAGAAACCGACACGGTGTTTTCATTTATAGAACTACTGGCCCACGCAGTTTCTCTGGTGACATGGCAAAAAGCGTTAAATTTTCCAAAACAGAATTTGGTGAGAAACTTATAGTACATAAACTTATCTTTATATAAAGTATGAAACCCAATAAAACTTTGAAGGTTACATTTTTTATCTAAAAATGATATCGAAAGCGCTAGTTTAGATAACATATTTTAATACTTGCGGTAAAACACTTCACGACTGCATTCCCTAAAACTAATTGTTATTACATGAAAGATTTAAAATTATTATAGAAACGGCAACTCAAATTTTTCTTTCGTAATTATTAAACCAAATTTGTACATATTATCAATTTATGTGGCCGTCAAATAGTTATAAATTCATTAATTGATAATTTTGTCAAATAAAACAAATTTAGTACTCACTATGTGCGTATAGCCTTAAAAAAAAAGAAAATTAATCCTTGACGAAAAAAGAAATTCATCAAAAATTTTTATGGATAAGAATTTTTGTCTGAAGACTTCTTTGCTAAAAAGTTAACTAGTCGTTCGTTACCGACTCATCATTTATAACAACAAAATTTCATGATTTCTGGACTCTAGCCGCTATCTTACTTTCCATATCGAAGATTAAAATTTCAAAAAGCGTTTGGCTAAGCGGAGACCCTTGCCTGAACCCCATATCCAGCCAGAAACCCTTTGCGATTCCCTGCCCTCCTCTCACTCTATCTATCGTCTTATGATCTACCACCCTTATCCTCTCGAGCAGGCCTCTCTCCACTGCTCTCTCTTCCATTGCCACCCGCAATCTCTTTCTATCGAACAAAGGGAAATTCGTCTTTTAGTTCTACAACCTTTCCGGCAGCATTCCTTTCCCCTCAATACATATAACTTTTAAACTCCCACATTTGCCTCTCTATCTTCTCTCCTTTTAGCTCCTTTCGATCTACCTTCTTCTTTCTTTAAATCCCCTCATCTCTCTTCTGTGTATCTAATCCCTGAAATGAATCTTTAAAAAATATCATCCATTCGGCACTTACTATGTTCTTGCTTATGCCTACCCTACGTTCCCTAAACTTATGAATTATTTACCACATGTCCCCTTCCGTCTTAACACTTTGCAACTCCTCTTGCAGTTTTTTTTCTTTTTCACTTTCTTTTTCAGATCCTCTCATATCTCTGTCGCCTTTCTCGTCCATGGCATCCTTTTTTCTAACGACACTTTTCCCCACCTTGCTTTCCGCTAACCTCTCCTTTTATCCACAAACTTAATGGCTGGTGTTTTGAAGCCACCCTCCCTTCGAACTGCGAATTTCTCTATCTCCTCTGAACCTTCCATATTTATGACCACATAATAGATCACCGATACCCATATCGTACTTACATACGTGAATCTTACTCACATACGATACCATTAGCCACCGTTAGCCTCTATCCTCTATATAGTCCCCAAAGTTGAACTTTGGGGACCACAAGTCCAGTATATGCATGTCACGCATATATACATATACGATTGATGCACACATTAGCGCATAGTCCACAAGGGACGAAGGTGAGAGTAAGACTTACCAAAAACGGAACCTACCCACTAAACGTTAACTCCTTCTTCTGCCAACCAATGATCCCGGGACTGCTTTCGCATTACTTCGGGAGCATAGGGGTAAGGCCCGTAAGCCGTATTTTGGCTACTATTCCATTTTTGCGGTTGTTTGGGCGCCTTGTTTCTTTCTCGTTGTAGGGTGTTTTGTATACGGAAATTTATATACAAATGGTCACTTCCAGTGAAGTCCTCCATGACTCTCCAGGTCTGCACCCTTCTGACAAGATTTTCTGTCAACAGAGATATATCAGGGGTGGTTTTTCTCTGCCCAGGGCGTCGAAAAGTGGTCTCTCCCGTATTCAGAACTATAAGCTCTCTTTTTGCAGCCATTTCCATCACTTTTTTGCCTCTAGAGTCCATATACGCCATACCCTACTCTAAAGCTTTTGCGTTAAAGTCTCCGGCTATCAATACGTCCTCTTCGGTGTCTTGCAGCATCTCCTCAATGTTGTCGAGTTTTTTCTGGAAGTGTTTGATGGGTTCGTTTAATGTGAGATAGCAGATCACAAAAGTGACCTTACCACTCTTAACCCACACGTATCTCTCGCCTGCCCCGTGCCTTTTTACTGGCACCTTGTTTATGACACGACGCACTCCCTGATCAAGGCCCTAAGGGGCTGGGTTCTGATCCCATACTGGGGCTGACACATCGGCAGTGCAAGCACACATCAGCTCCTCGCCACGCCAACGGGTCAGGCAGGCTTGGCTCGGAGCACTCCTAGTGGGCCGCAGAAGGAAATGATCGTGGTTTTTTCTCGGTGTATCCTTCACCCAGCTAGTTTTTGTCCGCCTCGAGTATTTAATTTCCTCGGTACCACCCATATCTGGGAAGCGTTGCCCTATCCGCAACCTGGGGAGGCGCCCGATGGAAGTCTAGCAACTCCACACGACAAACTTATACGTTACCCGTCCTATCTTTGCTGCCGTCATTTTCATGCCTTCCTCCTATTTTTCTTCATGAACTTCTTCCTCTAATACACCACTAACACCTATTATCATTCTCCTGTTGAGAGTGTTTTAGCCATGATGAAGAATCCGTGAAATGCAGCAAAGGTAGGGTATTGGAGAATAAAAGTAGCTGAGAAAATGTGGTATGGGATGAGGAGAAGGGGTTGTCAAAAGAAGTACAGGGGAATTTTTTTCGATGGAAGAAGGGGGTTGAAAGTAAAGCAGGGTGGAGGAGAGCTGATGGTTCTGTACTGGAACGTAGTAGGGGTAAAGAATAAATATGATGACTTCTGGATGTTTATTTTGTAATTCGATATGATAGGACTGGTTCAGACGCGAGTAGAGAGGAAGGAATGGAATAGGGCAGAGTGAAAGTTGCCAAAAGGATATAGGTGGAGGCTACAGGAGGAGGTCAGATTTAAGAGGAAAGGAAGGGCTAATAGGGGAATTATAACAGTGGTTAGGGGTAGATTAGAGGAAGAAGCTCATAGAGAGGGATAGGGGGAGGGCGTGAAAATGAGGTTAGCAAAGATAGACGGGGTAACATGTAAGTTTTTGACTGTGAAAAATGAGGATGGGATAGAAAGATTTTAAGAAAGGGTGGAAGACTCACTAGGAAAGAGTGGGAGAGAGAAAGAGAGAGAGAGAGAGAGAGAGATGAGGATGTTGTTACGAGGGAAGCTTGTACCAGAAAAGGGAGAGCTTTGAAAGGAAATCGAAGGATAGGATAATAAATAAAGAGGACCAGATTCAAAGAGACTGGATGGAGGACAAAGGCTGGGCTCTGTGATTATAAATATGCAAGGGTCGGAGGAGATGGAGAAATTTGCAGTGTTAGCAAGGCTGAAATCATACCATCAGCCTTTAATTTTGTGGATAAAGAGGAAGGGGGAGAAAGCAGGAGGGGGAAGAAGAGTCGTTAAAGGGGAGGGAAGGTATCATGGACGAGAGAGGTAATAGAGACGTATCAGGCGCAGTTAGCAAAATGATGAAGAGAAACGTAGAAAGGAAGTACAGGAAGTGAAAGAAAGGAACATCGAAAAGAGGAAGTACGTAGAAATTTGAAAGGAATTTATGGTGATCTGTAAGAAGAAAGAGCAGAAAAACGAAAAAGAGCTGAAAGAGGGATGTGTGAGATAATTAATAGGTTTAGGAAACTTGAGGGGGGAGGTTTGTGTGAGAAGATAGGGAGAGACAAATTGAGGGAATTTTGTAAAAAAGCGGTACAGGAGGTGGGAGAGTGTTTGTACCTCGGCTTCCTGTTTTGGTGGAATGGGGAAGTGAAAGGTCCGATGAAATAGAGAGTGAGGAGGGAAATGTTGCGATAAGGCAGGTGTAGGGGGCTGGAATAGAGGTTATTCGCAGATGAGTTTGTAAGGGGAAGGAGATTGACTATATTGTTAGAAGGGAGGCAAAAAGAACGAGTTAAGGGATTATAACGGGGAGTCGATTGTGCAAATGTAAGCAGAAATTTTTGAAATAGGGGAGAATAAGGTGGTAAGGGAGTATTGGTGGGAGAAGTAGACTTAGAAAATTAGACTTAGGAGTGAGAAGATGAAGGTGAAAAGTTAAAGGTATTTTAAAACGAACTGATTGCGGATAAATAAAGCGAGAAGAATGCACGATGAAGAAAGGAGGGTAAATGAGGTGGTTAAGAGGAACGGCATGCAAAGAGAGAAAAAAGCAGGGGAGGAGAGAACCAGAAAGTCAAGGCTTAACGGGAAAAGAAAATTGTAGCGAGAATGAGATGCGGATATTCACAGATGATTATAATAGGTTCTGATTTTCTAGAAAGAAGAGGATGTGTAAATTGTGCGGAAAGGGGGATGCAAAAGGGCAGTAGCATAAGTGAAGGGGGTGTTGGGTGACGTGGAGAAGAAGAGAAGGAAGAAGAAAGAGGAATCAAAACGGATAGATGGTAAGTAGGAGATGAAGTAAGTTTGAGAAAACTGTAAATTTTGTAAATAGTAGATAACCATTAGGTGTTAGCCGCGCAGGCAGAGACTGGCGATGCGGGGCAAAGCGAAAAAATAGCGACATGCCTGTAAGGCGAGACGAAGCGAGGAAGGCTAGACTATAAAAGCGAGTGGCTTAGAGATAGGTGTATGAATGTTAGTTTTTAAGAGGTATTTGTCAGAAAATTCTGTAAAAAATAAATGTTTAAACAAGTCAATTTTTTAAGGCTAGCAGGCCGAAAAATAAACTTTTATCTACATAGATAAAACTGGAAAGAAAAGAAATACGTATGACTGTGGAAGCCAGAACAAAATTTGAGACTGGTAATTACTGTAAAGTATCAAGAAAAAAGCCAGAAAGTATTGAATTTAAGTTGTGGTGAAGCAAATCATGTTGCTGAAAATTTTTTTATAAAAATGAGTAAAAATGCCTAGAGTTCGGAGCAGGTTATAAAACTTTGAGAACGGTAACAAAAATGAGAATATTACCGTAAAAATAACTGAGAAATAAGTTCTCTGAGAATTTATGAGAATTATTGAATTTATTTTAATTTAAAAAAAATTTCATTCTTTCGTTAAAAACATATTTTGAGCGTATAATAAGCATTTGGTCCAGTATTTAAGATGGAAAACACTTTTACAAGAAAGTGTTTAAAATATTATTGTTTTAAAATGTATACAGAACGTGCATCGCCTTTTATGCATATGTGATTAAAAGGAAAGCAATTATATAAAATTTAAAAATAAAATAGATTTTAAAGCGTAAATCCACGATTAAAATAATATTTTACTAATTAAATACCTGACCGACTTATCTGACCGTTTTCGCCGCCGCACTGTTGAGCGAGTAGGTGGACACCATTTGAAGAAAGTCATCCTTAACTCTTAAACCGATAAAATTGGTTGTTTCAATGTTATTTTCTTTAATTTCTATTAAAACCATTCTGTAATAATTGATAAAACATTTTTTATGACTCTTAACATGAGAGTATTAGTAGTTTTGTATTATAATGGTATGTGCAAGTGACAGTTATATTATAAATTCAATGTAATATAGGCTCAAGGGCACAATGTTTCTTAAGTGCATCATCTAGTTTTTTTTTTCATTAAAGTACCCCGCAGAACTTACATTAAAATCTGCCCCTGGCCAAATTAGCTGAAATTGCAATATAATATACAGAGTATATTTTAAACCGAATTTGCAACTACCTGAATGTATAGTACTCGAAAACTGAAAAAAGCAACAAAAAAAGGAATCCAGAATCCGACTTTTCAAAATTATAACAATGAAACAGAGTTGTTGAAACATAACTGTCTTCCACCTTTAATATTTCGAACAGAAGATTTTTCAAAGTATCCGTAATGAAAACTCTAAATTCTTTCGTTCAATTTAGGAAGCGTCATTAGCCTCAAATTTAAGCATATCTCCTTCAGGAAGAATTTACCTATAAGAAGATATACCCTTCTAAATTTTCGTGCATTGTATCTGATGGTTTTAATTTTCTTACATTTTCGTGCCATATCGACAAAAAATCAGTGTCAAGCTAGAATATTCAACAGTCGCGCTAAAGATGAGTTTATTTGATCATTTACTTTGAAAAATTATGGCAGAAAATTAAATTGCAATTTATTCAAATATAGGTCGCACTTTGAATATTCAAAATATCATTGAAAATTGAAATACCCTGCTCGTCATGGGTTTGGTGAGTGAGTGGGGGGGGGGGGGGGGCCTTTTTTCATTTATGTTTTTTTTTTCCCTTTTTTTGAAGTGTT
>JAAAKG020143029.1:0-11465 GCA_010014905.2 Druon quercuslanigerum
TTTTGTACACGATTGAAACTCGAAATATCTACTTTATCATAATGAATCATCGTGAAAGCATCAAATCTATTATTAAATAAAATATTGTTTGAATAAATAGAGATCAATACGTTAGGTGCATGATAATTTTTCTTAGATACCTGTCTCCGAAGTTTTTTCGACAATAAAAAATGTAATAATACGAATAATAGTCTCTAATAAGTGTTCTCCGCAAAAAACAATTGATAACTCCCTCCAGGTAATTGTTTATAAAAACAGATAGGTGATTCTCTATATGTTAAGAAGGTCACTTTTGATAAGAACATTTTTTTTTTTGCAAAAGCATGTTGAAATAGGTCATATTTATCTAAACTTTCTATTGCTGCTAGAATAATCAATTGTTAAAGTATTAGAGTTTAAAAATATTTATTTCATGTTTTGTTAAAGAATTTTTTTTCATCCTAAAGGTCACTTTTCAGAATCTGCATTAGTAATCTAATTTCCATAAAAAAAGTATTCAAAGGTTTTAATTTGGGTTCATAAATTCAAATATAGTAATAGAATTTCTAAATTCACAATAGCTAATTCAATATGCGAATAATTAAGAATCTAAAATATGTATTTTGAAGATTTATTAATTAAATTTATTTAATTTTAAAGAGTCATAAATAAAAATTCTTAAATTTTGTCTAGATTTAAGAGACTTTAATTCTAAACCTTGTGATTTAAAATTTTTTTAACTATAAATCATAAAATTACAAAAATTATAATTGCAAAACTTAAATATTGCATAATTTCTGAATTCAAAGTTTTACCATTTTTAAGAGCTACAATTTAAAATTTCTGAAAATTGAAAAAAATTATTTTTAAAATCATTGAATTTTTAAGATTTAGCGTTTAAAATTATGAAAAATTTAACGTTTTTTGAAATATGTAGTTCAATTCTGAATACGTAAAATGGAATTTTTTTATTTTAAGTATTTGCAATTCAAGACTGTTTCATATTTAATGTGTAGTATAGAAAATAATGCAATTTTTAATGGTTTTTCGTAATACACTTGAACTTGGATTTGCTTCCGGTTTTGGTCCTGATCTTCGTGTCAAATACAGGCTCTCCCAACATAAAACATCAGGACCACGTGAACATTGAGATGGGACTGACGCAATGTGACGCAATTCCTCAGTTAAGCCATTAGGTTACAGCGCATCAATGATATGCTACTGTTCTTTCTCGCATCAATGATGGGGTAAAAACCAGGCTTTGTCCAATATGTCGTGGCACACAGCTCTCATCAGATCACTTGATTGCATTATAAATGCGTCCGTGACTGATGATACATACCGGGACAGCCCCGTGCAAAACTATTCTAAAATATATGACAATCCAACTCTAACCAAAAAATGTCTTCGACACGTTGGACTGTACCCATCTCAAGCCTGTGACAACATTTAAAATAATAATAATAATAATAATAATAATAATAATAATAATAATCTAGTCAGACACAATCGTCCAGATGTCCTCTGGTTAGATAAACGTGCTCAACATATCAACATAATCGACATAAGCGTTCCCCTTAACAATAACATTAGTCTCCGATATACTGAAAAGATCCAGAAATATTCGGAGCTAAAGCAGGAGATCCTGACCGTCTGGAGGATGAACAAAGTGACTATTTACCCGATCGTAATCTCCTTCACTGGGAATGTCCATGCGAGGTGCGTAAAAATCTTGGAAGAGCTGGGAGCCCGAAATTTGCTGCACTCAAGGCAGAAGGCGATATTGTTAAACACGTGCCGCATCGTCCGGAGTTTTCTGGGCGTGAACAATGACAGCGGCTAAGATCGCCTCCTGCGGCCATCCCGCGTACACGGCAGATGACTAATAAACACATTTTATATTTTGACCTTAATAATTGAATTTTATTTATTAACACTGTTTTTCATTTTGTTTTTTTTTGTATATGTGTATGTCCGTGTGCGTGTGTGAAGTTATGTTTGTCCTCGCCATCCTACTTAAGTAAATTAATGTTTTGAATCGTTGGTCTCAGTCGTTCGTATTGTAACTAGCGCTTGTAAGAAAGACGGATCCCTATAAACAGGTTCTCCAGTACGAATGTACGAATGAGTTTTTGGATTCCCATAAACGGGCTCTCCAGTATGAATATTAGATCCCTATAAACGGGCTCTCCAGGATGAATGTTGGATCCTTCTAGGGCTCTCCAGTGTGATTGGTGGATCCCTATAGACGGGCTCTCCAGTATGTATCCTCGCGAATTATGACGAATGCGCAAGCAGGATAGAGAGTTCCAAAACAACGACTGACACCAACGAATCTACTAATCACTTGTCGCGTTCACGACCGTGTTTTGTAGCGAAGTACCGGGTCATGAGTACCTGTGGGATGGATGGTGGGCCCATAAAAAAAATAATAATAATAATAATAATAATAATGGGTCACAGCTGAATAGTAGCCTGGCGCAAGTCCTGCTGTTGTTCGTCTCCCATGATTAGAACACGCTAAACACAAATGAATATTCTTCAGAACATGTAAGTGTCAGAGAAAAGTAGCCTTCGTTCAAATTGGAGATCTTAGCTTTGCCAGTAATCTACACGTCTCTAAATGGTAAGTTCACTACACGGGTGCACCGGGTCGCGCACCAGATGGTTTAGCACGTATTCTACGAGAACTTTTTAAGAATTTAAATTATGCGAACTGCCAAAAAAACGGAAAATTATGAGTCACTATCTGGGTTGAACCAGCCCGCGCACCAGGTAGCTTAGCACATATTCTACAAGAACTTTTTTAAAATTTAAATCTTGTGAATAACTAAAACAATTCTAAATGATAAGTCAACGACCCTTGTGCACCGGGTCGCGCACCAGATGGTTTAGCACGTATTCTACGAGAACTTTTTAAGAATTTAAATTATGCGAACTGCCAAAAAAACTGAAAATTGTAAGTCACTATCTGGGTTGGACCAGCCCGCGCACCAGGTAGCTTAGCACGTATTCCACAAAAACTTTTTCAAAATTTAAATTTTGTGAATAACGAAAACAATTCTAAATGATAAGTCGACGACCCTTGTGCACCGTATCGCGCACGAGATGGTTTAGCATGTATTCTACAAGAACTTGTTAAAAATTTAAATTATGCGAACTGCCAAAAAAACTGAAAATTGTGAGTCACTATATGGGTTGAACCAGCCCGTGCACCAGGTAGCTTAGCACGCATTCCACAAGAACTTCTTCAAAATTTAAATTTTTTTGAATAACTAAAACTATTCTAAATGATTAGCTGACGACCCTTGTGCACCGGGTCGTGCACCAGATGGTTTAGCACGTATTCTAAGAGAACTTTTTAAGAATTTAAATTATGCTAACTGCCAAAAAACTGAAAATTGTGATTCACGAGCTGGGTTGAACCAGTCCGCGCACCAGGTAGCCTAGCACGTATTCTACAAGAAGTTTTTCAAAATTTAAATTTTGTGAATAACGAAAAAAATTCTAAATGAAAAGTCGACGACCCTTGTGCACTGGGTCGTGCACCAGATGGTTAAGCACGTATTCTACGAGAACTTTTTAAGAATTTCAATTATGCAAACTGCTAAAAACTGAAAATTGTGATTCACGAGCTGGGTTGAACCAGTAAGCGCACCAGGTAGTCTAGCACGTATTCTAGAAGAAATTTTTTAAAATTAAAATTTTATGAATAACGAAAACAATTCTAAATAGTTAGTCGATGACCCTTGTGCACCGGGTCGCGCACCTGATGATTTAGCACGTATTCTACGAGAACTTTTTAGGAATTTAAATTATGCGAACTGCCAAAAAAACTGAAAATTGTAAGTCACTATCTGGGTTAAACCAGCCCGCGCGCTATGTAGCTTAGCACGTATTCTACAAGAACTTTCTCAAAATTAAAATTTTGTGAATAAATAAAACAATTCTAAATGGTAAGCTGACGACCCGGTGCACCGGATCGAGCATCAGGTACTTTATTACGTATTGTATGAGAAGTTTTCAAAATATAAATTTAGTGAATAACGAAAAGAATTCCAAATAGTGAGTAGACAAACCGGGTACACTGGGTCGTGCACCAGTTAACTTAGCACGTATTCTACAAGAACTTTTTTTAAATTTAAATTGTTTCAACAGAAAAAATTACTAAAAATTGTGAGTCGACGACCCGGGTGCATCAAATTGAACACCAGGTACTTTATTACGTATTTTACAAGAACTTTTTTGAAATTTACATTTTGTAAATAAAGAAAACAATTCCAGTTGGCGAGTCGGAAATTGGAAAGCACAAGGTCGCGCCTTAGGTAGCTTATCACGTATTCTACACGTTTTTTAAAAATTAAATTGTTAGCTGAAATAGCTAAAAAGTGTGAGTCGAAGATCCGGATGTACCGGATCAAGTACTCGGTAGTTTAATACGTATTCTACGAGAACTTATTAAAAATTTAAATTTTGTGAATAACGAAAACAATTGCAAATGGTGATACGACGATCCCGGTGCGTTGGGTTGCGCACCAGGTAGTTTAGCAAGTATTCTACGAGATATTTTTGAGAATTTTAATTTTCCCAACACCCAAAGTAACTACCAATGGTGAGTCGATGACCCATGTACACCGGGTCGTGCACCAGGTAGCTTTGCACGTATTCTACAAGAACTTTCTAAAAATTTAAATTGTTTCAACAATCAATATAACTTCTAATAATAAGTCGACGATCTCTCTGAACCTGATCGCGCACCTGGTTATTTAGCACGTGTTCTGCAAAAACTTTTTCAAAGTTTAAATTGTTCCAACAACCAAAATAACTACCAGATGGTATTAAATACTAAAAATAAGTACGATAAATAAAAGATTTTAGAGATTTTTCAAGAAAATTATTATTTTCTCTCTGAATTTGTTTTCTTTTAGATTTTGAAATATGTAAATTTGATAACCTCCAAACAGGAAACCTGCTTGTTCCCATTCAACTTCAAAATACACAAATTTTAAAGCATCCAACATGAAACCTGTCATATTCAAAGCGTCCAAATTCAATTAATCCTTAAACAAAAAGGCTTAAAAATTTTCTTATAGCCAATTTTAATTGTTCCTAATTTTAATAATCTTTAAATTTTATTTAAAAATGCTACTTTTAAGAACAAGAAGAACATTTAGAAATAAGTAAGCCCAGAGTTGCATACGTTCTCTAAAATTACAAACTAACACTAAATTATTTGAATTCCGTAACGATAAGCAGTTTCATGAATTCAAATTTTTAAATAATTAAATACCAATATTTATAAATAAATGCATTGAAAGCATCCAGCTGAAAACTTTTTAGTTTGGATATACCTTAAAAATATTTTAACCGTCAAATAAAAAATCATTGAAATTTGAACATTTTTATTAACGATCTTATAAATTGTTATAGTTTCATTTTTGGATGATTGAGTATAAAAAATGCAGAATGAAAAATATACTTTTTGTATAATATATGATGATAAAAATATTTAAAAATTTGTTTTTTAGAATGACTTTGTAAACTAGGGTACAAAATTTCTGAACTTATATTCATTTTATAACATTTTTGTTCCCACCTACAGAAGGATACGCTGACGCTATAAAAATTAGTAATTTCGTTAATTTAAAAGTCCTCTTGAAGTTACAAGAAAAAATATTTCTTATTTTGTAGTATTTTCAGGGGTTAGATGATTATGTTTTGAAATATTATTAAATAAATATTAGTTTTAAATTTGAGTAGATTTATTGTATTTGAAATATTCTTATTGTACTTACAAAACCTGTGAACGACATACGTAACTCTCAGTGAACGACACCCAACAGAAGGAAGTTTTTTAGGGAATTGCACGAACTTTTTATTGATATCGATGTTACTATGATTGCTATTTGATTTCTTCATTCCCAGGATATCGCCTTCTAAGAATATTTCATGTCCAATATCTTTTTAATTAATTTAGGATTTCCGAACCTCAAGGGTCACTCAATCACCGACACCCCAGGATGAATTTAGAAACTTCTTGAAATGATCAAATAAACATAATCACACAAGTTCGAAGGTATTTCTTCTCGAAAAAATCTTTATGTTTTCTTTTTAAAATACAAGTGTCGTTCACTACATGTAGGGTGTAATTCACTGCAAATGTGGTGTCGTACACTGAATTTGAATAAATTATTTAAAAATCAATATAACAATAGTTTAGTTATGTACTATCCAAAAACGGAAAACACTTGCCCTTTCACATGAATTCATCTTCGTCACAAAAAAATAAGAATATCAATTAATATTCTCCTTTTTCTAAAAACTTTTTCTTAAGGTGTCGGTAATACACCTGTTTACCCTATTTCTGTTTTAATTTATTTTTTGAAAAAATGCTTTCACGAAATTGTTCAATTTGTTTCTAGGTGCTTATTAAATAAAAGAATTACAAGAGAAGGTTTCAGATGTATTCTTTGTTCACAAAATCTCATCGTGAAATAACCCCTGATAGCGTAATAGGGTAAATTTAAACATGTGAATGAAAATAGGCCAAAGGAAACTCCTCGACTATTTATTTATAAAAAACTAACCCATCTGAAATTATCATGTTTTTTATCTCCACGAAAGGTCGTTGATATTATGACAAAATAGGAATATTTTGAAATTTTAAAATATTCCACGATACGATTTTTGAAAATTATAAAAATGCATTTTGTTGCCTTCGATGTGCAATATTTCCCTTAATTTCTAACTAATATTTATTTGCAACAAAAATTACCTCAACAATGCAGGAGTTAACCACTGCCGTAAACTGTGGCTGGGCTATGCATATATGCGTGGGAATATAGCGTAGCCTTAATTCTGCATTTGAAACGCAATATTAATTCTTCTAAGATTTTGAATCGATACTTCAAGATTATCAGTAGCCCGAGGGGTACATAACTTCAAAATTCGCTGTACACCGATCGCATGATTGGACTGTGAAATTGCAAAGCGATTGCAGTGATTGCAAGGTGAAAATAGAGTGCTTGTAATGAAATTTGTACACCGATAGCAAGAGTTGTTGACCCTTCGAGCAAGACTAAATGTTTATCTAGAAGAAGCAAATATCGTATTCCGAAATGCACAATCAAGAGTGCGCCACTTTCTCCAAAATGTGCCACTTAGCCCCTGTTTCGATAGGAGAATATTCTACCTTAACTCCTTAAAAATTGCCCGGAACAAAAATTCACTTCTGCTTTTTTGTGTTTTGTTTTGTAACACTTTATGGACAAAGTTGAATTCTAACGGTAATTTGACTCATCATTAGGCAGATCTTCATGGATGAACACTTGTCTGAGGTACAAACAGGTGTTCGTGTAAAGAGCTGAGGGTTAATGCGTGTAAGAAGAAGGGGATGAAATGCATAGCTCGAGAGTGTTGGAGACAGTTGCCGCGGTGTTGCCGGATCAATTTCGGTGGACCGCAGACACAAACTGTTTCAGTGGACTCAATCGAGCGGTTCCATTGCTGCTCTTCCTTCACCTACCCACACTCTCTTATGGCCTTTTCCTTATCCTTTCAGCCTAGCAAATAAGTCTTCTTTTCATCTTTCTTGACCATTTCAATTATTGTTTTTTACTCTCTTTATCTACTTCTGTTCTTCTCTTCCTAGTTCTTTCTTCTTAAACTGAAAATAGATTTCTTTCCGGCAGAAATTCCATATTACTGTGAATACCTATATTTACTTAGACAATATGAGGTCTTCCATAGGGTATAGGAAATTTATGAAAAAGGAAAAAGTTAAGATTTTCCGAATTTTGAAAATTTCAGTTTAATGCCACATTAAGCAATTCGACACATTAGGCAATTTAAAACATGTTGTAGTTCAAGATGTAGGGTAAATTCGCACATAGTACAATATGGCAAATGGGAAAACTTGGCACATGGCACTTGGCACACTCTTATTGAAAGAGTTGCTGTGGAAATCACGAGACCTTTTTATAGAGTCAACAATTTTTCTTCGAATTCATTTAAGAAACGCCTAGAATAAAACACAAAAGATACAAGCATAATATTTTAACACACTTCATAATCCAAAATTCTCTCAAAATAAAATAAATAAGGTGGTTTATCACGAATATATGAAAATAAATTCATTTAAATAAAATTAATGTAAAGGTGTGTGATTCTCCCGAAACGATAATTTTTCCTGTATTTTTTAAATATTTACTAAAGTTTCTGGAACTTGTGTTCCAAAATATGTTCGGTAATAATATTTTGAAACAACCACAGAAAGTGGATACACCTTTTTGTACTATATACACTATTTTTTTCTATGTTCAACCCCTAAATATTATTTGTATAAAATTAATGTATAGATGTAAGATTCTCCTTGAATGATAATTTTTTCTCTGCTTGATTTTTTCAATGATTGTTTTATAAATTTCTCAGACTTTTTCTCACAATATGTTATCTAACTATATTTTGAAACAATCGCGGAAAATAGATCTAACTTTTTTACTAAAATAATCATGTTTTTCTGTATTTGGCCCGAAAATCTCTTTATTCTGGCCTGTAATGATCATTCTCTTGTACAATAAGATACATAGAATTTCTACGAAATAGTTGAATTATAAGTTAAAACTATAAATTTTTAACAAAGCAGTTGAACTTTTATCAAATAATTTAAATTTTAAATAAAAAAGATGATCCACTTTTGAAAAATTAACTAGCTGACTGTTTAACTAAAAACGATCAATCTTTATCTAAAAACGGATTAGCTGAATTTTGAGTTTAAAAGATGAATTTTAATCTAAAAGATAAAAGAAACTTTCAACGAAAAATTGATAGGTTTCTTAGTGGGTTCTATTTATTTATTTCGAGGTTGAGCGAAAAATGAGAAAAAGGGACGTTTCTTTAAAATCGGGGGAAAAAATCACGATTCTTTTAAAAGGGGCAACAT
Organism: Druon quercuslanigerum; assembly: GCA_010014905.2. Taxonomy (NCBI): domain Eukaryota; kingdom Metazoa; phylum Arthropoda; class Insecta; order Hymenoptera; family Cynipidae; genus Druon; species Druon quercuslanigerum. Next base: position 8,921 of record JAAAKG020143029.1, read on the forward strand.
AGCGAAACAAGGGAAAGCGTGAGTAAGGAATTTTTCTTGCCTTGATAAGGGTGCTGAGTCCCGAAACGTTGGTCTGCTTATTTTTTGTTCCCCTTTTTTATTTTGGTCAAAAAAACATTTTTTTCTTTTTTTTTAGGAAAATTGTTATCTTTTTCAAATTAAAATAGGAACATTTTATGGTGGTAGTACAAATTTGGTCGCTAGATTCTTGGTTTTAATTTCAGGAATTCTGCACATTAAGCGTGTGAAGTCTGTATTTAGATTCTATATTTGTAACTTCTACGTCACAAATCTACGTCCCCTCCTACGTCACAAATCATCACCATACTGCCCCCCCCCCCTCCTTAGTAGTATGACGTAGTTTTTAAACGGATTTTTTTTACTAATTATTCAAAATAATTTTCTATTTTATATTTATCTCCTGTTTTATCAATTTTCCTCTTATTTTCTTCTTTTCTTTCCATCTTATTTGCTTTTACCCCATTTGATATACAATCCTTTCATTCCTCTTATCACTTTGCAATTCATTTTCCCTCAATTTATTCTCTTCTCTTAGAGTCACATCTATCCTTTAGGAAAACGTATACCTCCACACTACTTTCAACACAGACATAACTCCTATTTCAACTCGACTTAAATTTCGCATTAAAATTAGCGCGGAGTTTGAACAGAAAAGAGGGATACCAATTCGAGTCAACGCAGGCGAGACGAGGTGGAACGTTATACGAATTTTCTCTATCTTTTCTCTCTTATTCATTCTCCAAACCTTTTTCTCGATTTCAGAAGCGCCAGTGGGAATTATAAATTGTGGTTGGATTAGGCAGGGAAAAATTGTTTGGTTTCGTTTAAAAAGGAAGTCGGTTGAATGTGTTTCGGCAGAAAAGTATAGGATTATAATGAAACTGTTTACCAAATTTAGAAACGGGGATTCCCTGGGCTTCGTTTATCTTTCATTTTTTTAAAGTAAAAAGTGAATTTTGCTTAGCATTGAGATTCTACATTAGCAGAACTTAAATGAGAAGATTATTATATGAAGATGACATCAAATTCTTACAAGGAATAGGAAAACCGCTAATGTTTTGTAAATTACTTCAAAAATTCAGATAACTAAAAACAACTTTTTTTCTATGTGCCATAAAAATTTTGCAATGTTTACTTTTGTTTTTTTATAGGAGTAAAAGTAATTAAAATAGAATTTCGAAAACCTCATGGATTGTTCGATGAAGGTTTTTCGCAATGCGCTTACAAATTTGGCAGTTTATTTTTATTCGCGTGTATTTTTCTGGATAGGTTTATAATTTTTGATTAATGATGATTTTGCCAACATAACAGAAGCTTTTTACTGATACTTAAAAAAAATCTTTGATAAACTTACAACCTCTAAGAAAATTTACAACAGTTGCCCAACCGGAACATTTTATTCTTAAAGGATTCTTAATCAAACACCAAAGTTAGCCAACGCTTAATTCAGTTATATTCAGATGGTAGCCATTGCACTAAATAAGGATATATTAAGTGGCTTTTATTTTAGCTTATTTCTTTACCTATTCCTTGATTACGCGTCGCGAGATTTTTTCCCCTGCTAGTTTAGTCGAATGTTAAAAACATTTTGTGTATGGAAAATCGGTTAATATGAACACTGACGTTAAATCTCATGCACTTTTAATAATAATTTTAAACATATATTGCAGGATTCTGCGCAGAGTACTTCTAAGAATTAGAATCAACCATAAGTTTTACTATTTCACATTAAATTCTAATCAGGAATTCAGGTAAAATTAAAGTTAATTATAACATTTAAAAACACTTTTTCGCAAAGATCATCATGAATTGATAAATTTATAATAGTCATTTATTCGGCAACCAATTTTTAACTATCTTAATAATTTTAATTTGTACGTACAATCGATTTTTTAAAAGTATCAATAAAGGTTTTTTTAGATATTATAAACCTTGCATTTAATGTGAGTACAATCATTCATTCAAATAATATTCAAAGTACCTATGTCAAAGTATTTTGTTTACAAGCTTCCTTGGGTTCACCGAAAATATTTTTTCCACGCTCACCGAATTTCGGTAAACCTAGACATAGCATATTTAACATAAAAAATTTCTTTTTAAGTAATTCTTTAAAAAATTGTGATATTCTTACAGTTTTTTTTAGCCTTTGGTCACCTTCAGTTGCTCTAACCGTTTTTGATAGTTAAACAATCATACATTGATTTAACAATTTTTCTCTGTGCAATTTTTTAACTCATTGTACATTCTTCATGCTATAATTTGTTTATCAATAATTTAATTCTTACAGCAATGCCTCCTTGTTTTAATATGTACATCTTCTTGCAGGAAAAACATTTTTGATTTTACGTTATAATGTATATATTTTTTTATTTGTATATAGTTTTATTTTCCTATAATATTATCTACAAGTTAAATTAGAAACTGGTTATTTAATTATTTTAATTTTCTTAATTACACCATTAAGCCGTTTCCCTTTCGGGGTAGGCGTGACTCACTCGGTAGGGAGGGGAGTAGTGTGAGGAAG
>JAAAKG020143030.1:0-11465 GCA_010014905.2 Druon quercuslanigerum
ATAGGACCCGTAGATTTTGTTTCAATCGTAAAAAATAACATTCAAGATTAAAAAAATACATTTTTCGGAAAGCGACAGAAGGTACAAACTAAAATTAACAGACTAAAGTTCTTCACCTCAAAAAGATCTATACATTTGTTATTAATTATTTTTAGATAAAACAGTAGATTTTCTTTCAATCGTAAAAAATAAGATTAAAAAATTAAGCAGTAAATTCTTGGAACAGCGACACAAGAGATGAGAAGAATCAATAGACAAAAGTAGCTTAACCAACAAATATTTACAAGTTTATTATAAACTCTGATAATAAAAATATATTAAAAATAAACAAAGAAACTTCTTGGAAGTAGGGCACAAGAGACAATAATATTTTATTTAACAACATTTTTAGCCTAAATTACATCTACTTTGAATGTAAACAAACTAAATTTATGGAAAAGCAACACAAGTTACAGACAAATTTTTAAGAATAATTTTTATTGTGATAGAATGCGCATTTTTTAATGATAAAAAGAATACAGTAAAATAATTTTGTTTTAATACTAATATAAATTTATTGAAATGATATACATTTTTCAAAGTGGTGAAGAATAAAATTGAATGCAAAATAAGAAACAAATAATAAAATAATCATGAAAAATAAAATTTGTACATTATTTTGCAAGATCTGAATAAGCGCAGCACCAACCCGAGCGCGAAGCGCGAGAAAAATATAGCATCGAGCGCGCGACGCGAGAACCAACAGTCGCGCGTTCAATATTCGAAAATCAAATTTTAGGAGAACTATTAAAATTAATTAATGTTTCCAAAAATATCGAGCGCAGCAAGAAAATAGACATTAATGTGCCTAGTTTAATATGTAGGCCTCTTTACCAGAAAAAGTTATCTCGTGACAGTATTAATGTGTAGAGTTTAATGTGTAGAGTTTTAATATGGAGAGTTTATCTGTGTAGACTTCAATGTTCGAGCTTAAAATTTTCGAGTTTAATGTGTAGAGTTAAATGAGTAGGGTTTTGCGTGGAGACTTTAATGTGTTCAGTTAATGTATACAGTTCTAAAAAATTCGTTTATAAACAGTTGTAGAGTTAATCGTCGAAACTTAAATGTGTAGACTTAAATGTGTAGACTCGAAGTTTTCGCTTAATGTGTAGAGTTCTTATAACGTGTAGATTCGATATGTGTAGTATCGACCGGGCCCCGAAAATTTTACCAAGATTTTAAATTATTTCCGAAAATTTCGGAAAAGAATGCAGAAAATATCGAGACAAAAATTGTAATCAAGCGCGATTACAAAATTGTAGAATAAATTTGTGTAACTGTAAGAAATTTTAACAACTTCTGATTTAGGAGCCTTCAAAATATGTGCAAACTTCTGAAAAAGTAATCTGGAAGATTAAAGTCAATTTATTTAATTTGGAAGAATTTATTACAAGATTGAAGGAAAAATTGAAACACTTTTAAAAGAAATGTAGAAGTTTTAACAAAATTTGTGAATTAATAAAAACTTGGAAAGGCCTCAAAAATTAAAAGTTTTAATAATTGCAAAATAAAATTCTGGAATTGCCAAGAAAAAAAAAAAGATTTTCAAACGTTTCCAGACAATAAGAAAATAATATCTTGAAATTTCGGAAAATAATGTAGAAGATTTCCATAAAACAATGTTAATTAATTTAGAAAGTGGCTTTATGTAGTACAAATTTAAATCACAGACTAGATCCCACAATTACGAATTAGGGATTTCTAAAATCATCTCAGTTTCTTAAAAACAAGTGATCATGCTAATAACTAATGATAGCTACCTTTTTATTCAAGCGATAAAAGATATAATCATGGGTTCGAAATGAAAAATGTTAATAACTAATTTCTTTTTAATTAACATTTTATTTTTCTTACACTAATCCCGTTGTTACACTTGCCCCTATCGATCCTGTTAAAAATTTCAGATCATTACTTAACACTATAAACTATTCTTTTTAAAATCTCTGTAAAATAGGGCGGCTCAAAATCACTTTTTCATAAAGGGTAATTACCCCCCCCCCCTCCCCCCACTCCCAATTCAATTTCAACACCGATAAAATAAACTGCATATTTTTGTTTTTATTTAATTTTCATTTTAATCTCGGGTGCCTCCGGGCACCCGAAATTTCATATATGAAATATATGAGATAAAATAACATTTGTAGTATCAATTTATCCCTAATACTTCCATATGGTGAGTTGAAAGTATCCATCAATTTAAAACTGTCAATTCTATAGAAAATTTATAGCTTTGCACACTTTATGCTCGTTTTATTTTGCCAAAATTTATATTGCTGTTACATTCAAATAGTTATCAATAATTTAAGGTAATTTTTTATTGTTCAAATAAATCACACTTATTTAAATAAATGGTTTTCTTTTTTGAAAAGTCAGCTCTTTTTAAAAAGAATCATATTTTATGGTGCCTTTTTATATAAGAAAGATAATTAGTTTTAATAATTGCAAATAACTTTGAAATATTGATAGATTTCGACTATACGAGCAATAATAATTTTGTAGCAAAAGCACAAAAATGAAATGCACGGCAGTTTAGGCTATGTGCAGTAAAGACTTAAGGGTACTTTTTGAGGGAATGTAGGAGTTTTTTAGGGGACATATCCCATATGCTTAATACATAGAATTCTTCGCACTTTTCTAGTTCAAAATTTTAAAGAAGAAAAATTGTAAAATTTATTTTTTCGGACTTGAAACTGAATGGCTGGGATTGTTACCCTCCTAAATCTTCCAGAAAATTTCAATACAGTCCCGAATAATCTGAAGCGTTTTAGGTTATTAAAGAAAATTTTGTATTCATCTACACACGAAAAACGCTTGTTAAAATGACCAGTTTGCTGGTTCAGACTTTTAAATGTAAAAAAGTCTTAAGCAATCTACAATTTTCTAGAAAAATTCAAAATATTCTAACAAGGCTTAACAAATCCTTCTCATTTTGAACCAATTACAAAATTTTCAAGAAGAAAGTCTGAAACAATCAAGATTGTTTTAAAAGGTTTGAATTCTAGAAAAAAACATTGCTAAAAACAACTTTCCCACAAAATTCTAAGGTATTTTAATTCTAATTCGCCAGTATTGCACGATGGTCAAAGATGTTTTTATTTTAAAGTCCAAACCGAGGTCTAACAACTTTTCTAAAATTTAAGTGCTATTTCACACACATTACTGAATATTAAGGAATATTCCGCATTATCATCATATTCCACATTAAGACTGGTTTGAGGCATGTCTGTTTTCTGCCCTATGTTGCAGAAGTTTTCATTGCATAAATTTAACAGATTTGGCTTTCCTCCTTGTAAGTTGGACCGAAAAAAATTAAAAATATATTTTTGAGCTATTCTTCTCACCTTAAAGATTGACATTATTGTGCTGCAAATAGCTATTTGCCTTCTCAATGTTTTTTCATGCTTCATCTGTTGATGTGTGACATTTATTGTGCTCAAAAATTTATTTGTGCTTCGTTCTATACATACACAAAAGAAATACAGTGAAATAATTTAAGTGGATGCCATTTTTACGAGTGTGCCGCAATTCGATACAGTACATAGGCATCAAAGTTTCTGAGCATTCTATTAAGCGCAGAATATAGATGCATATGTAAACGTCTTATCATGTATAATGAAAAAATGATTAAGCAGCTACCGCTGGTTCGCACTGCTAGCAACTGTCATCTATGAAAATGATACCGTCTTACAGTAGAAGCACGATAATCCACACCTACGGCCATGTCTCACAAGCAAAAGATAGTTGGCCATAGGGCACAACGAAATCACTTAGATAGGCTGACGAAATCCTCGTGTGTCTTGAGGACACAAAGCAATCCAAGAATGACAGCTTTCTGTATCCATCTCGCCAGTGGGTTGGCATATTTTTACAATGCGGGCATGGTTCTACGGTTGCAAACCAGAGTCGGTTTCGCACCTTCGGGAGCACCGATCCGATGGACAATTACTTTAACCGAATATTTTGGGTACAGTCGTGGCAACTCCCTTTTACGTTCTTCATACCTTTCCTCCTTTTCCATATCCTTGGCAGTATTATTGACGTCTGCGGGAGCCGAGGATTCAATCATGAATATAGTTCGTTTCTCGAAGTCTTGGAGAACAGTGGCAGGCCTCGAGTATGGAATGGAAATAATTAACTTTATTTCTCTTAGACCGTTAGGCAGCGCAATGACACCTTCTTGGCTTGTGAAAATCAAACCCTCTGTACCTAAATTAAGTGAAAAGCGTCTGTACATTTTCTGATGGAGTAGCTGTTGGCGGAATTTTTCATCCTCTGCTTTCTTTCATTCAGCTTTTAGAAATGTATCATCTACATGGAGTAATGTGCTTTCCTTACTTCTAATGTCAAAGTTCAAGCCAATGGCCTTGGCCACGGCTTTGTAAAGGAACGGTCCTTTGCCAATCATCACGTGTTTTTTAACCATTTTTAGGAGATGACCTATGACATTTGCAACGATAGAAGCTATACTTAGAAAAAATCGGTCATGAAGACATTGAAGATTAAGAACTCCACATTTGCCTTGACTGACGTGAGTTGTATGACAGCGAAAGGGCGAATTGATTTGCAAGCATGTGCATGATCGTGAACAATAAATCTAATTTTTATAAAAATTAGTTATTTTCTGTGAAATGACTTCTTCGCATGTCTGGCCATGAAACTGCGTCCACGCATTATATGATTACGCAGTAGGGCGTACTTCCAAATTGAAGTTTTGAAGTGCAGTATTGTCAGGAAAATAGTCATGTGTTTTTGGATACAAATGTTTTAAATACGTAAACAGGAAAAACCTATTTATTTGAACATGAAACAGCAAATTTTATTTCTCATTACCATTAAATACTAAATTTACCCTTGTCTCCGTATTGGCAAAACTAATTTTCAAAATATTTTTTACCACGCAATTAAATCCACCGGAAACGGTTCATACAACCCTGACTGGTAGCCTGGATTTGATTTGACCAACAGTCCCACAATTAACATTAAATCCAGTTTAATTGTACTAAAGAAATGTACGAAATTTAAAGAACTCAAGAAATTCACGGGATTCATGGAATTCATGGAATTGCCAGAATTCAAGGAATTGACGGATTTTAAGGCTTCCACGGTATTCAAGTAATTCAAGGAGTTTAACGGGTTTTCACTGAATTGAAAGAATTAACGAAATTTAAAGCATTCACGGAATTAACGGAATTCAAGGAATTTACGGAATTCAAGTAATTTACAGAATTCAAGGAATCGACAGATTTCAAGGCTTTCCCGATATTCAAGTAAATCAAGGAATCCAAAGGAATTCACGGAATTTAATGAATTCAAGCAATTCAATTAATTTAAACAATTCGCCGAATTCTTAAGTTTTCGGACAGCAGTCTCCATTGCACATTCGAGGCCTCACATCTTTCTCCTCAGTGCATCCATTCTCAGTGCATTCATGTCGTCAAGACACACGAGGATTTCGGTGGTCTATCCCTGTGGCCTCACTTTTCGCATGATCGTCTGTTAGACCGTGTTATGATCCTCTCGATAAGGGGTTATGTGAGTGGAGCGCCTACTCAACTACAGCCAGAGCGAGTCGGCAACAGAGAAATGCAGGCAACACTGAGACCAATCGCAGCAGACATCCAAAGAGGGACAGCTTTGCTTTAAGGCTAGAAGAAACATCAACATCCAGGTATCAGTCAAGCCCAAAGATCTGGCTTGATTGGATGACGAGCATCTTGGATATTTTTCTGAAGAGTCCGAACTCTGAACTATCAATTCTAGCTTGCATAATGCAACTAGAAACTTAGTGGATGCCAGCCGTAAAACAAAACCAATGGCAGATGATAAGGCCAAAACACGAATGAATCAACTTAGCAACAAGGTAGGCTGGTTAAGACAGTATGCGTTCTGCATTCAGTGTGTGTTTGAATACATATCATCTGGAAGGAATTTTATTTCCAAAACCATCCGGCAGTACTACTATTCTACTCCGAGAACAGATGATATCATGATTTTTTGGTAGAAAAAGTTTTCTTTAACCTACTAGTATCTCGTCCGTATTTTTACGTCTACACATCGTAAGGGGCATTGAGAAATATGCCAATTTGGAAAACAAGATTTACTATCTCATCCGGAAAAGATCGTATAAAAACTAATAGCATCACATTGTAAAAAGGTATGTTTGAGGGCGAATCAAATGAGCCATATCTTCTTTTGCCTTACGTTATTGCCACTATCTCTCGCACGTCACCATTCCGCAGAGTATTTCTGCGGCAAACCTATAAATCAAAATCATAAGGACACACATATATTTTAAAAGGTTAATCTTAAAATCTATGCTATAAATGCAGGGCAGATATATCTAGCTTAAGAGATTGTCGAGAAATCCACTCAGGAGATTTGAATGGCGTTTTCATTAGAAGAATGCGCGAAGATTCATTCGACTTATGGACTTATGGCATCTTCGAAAACCATGAGCTCGTTGACAGAAAAGTTATACGGCACATTGGCGTTGTAGATGCGTTACATCTCCGACGCAGATGAAAAGTTTTACCCGGTGGGTTTACCTCTCCAAACTGTCAATGAGAAACTAAGTATCTGCAGTAAACGTACTTGCCGTCCCGGCAGTACTCTATTCATTTAGAGTGGTTCCATGGATATAGGACAAGCTCAAATCTCTCAACTTCGGGTCACGAAGGGTTATGTACATGAACAAAAGCATGTAACTTAAGTCGTATGTTCTGCGACTTTAAATATCACGCCGTCACTTAAATATCTTACAACACGGTTATTTCAAGTTCATCACATATAGTAGAAAATAAATATGACCGTCTTTTTAAAATGATCAGGAAACGCAAAAAAGTGGGCAAAGGAGCATTTCTGTACAAAACAGTGGTGGAGGCTGCTGAAACACTTGGCCTTGACTTCAATAGCAAGGGTAATAAAATTCATCAAACATTACCCAACTCGAGTACTTACTACCTATGGTTTGGATCATGAAATCACAGGAGAAGAACTTCCGCGAATCGCTCCTCGAAAAGATTATACCGTTGCCACATTGTGTTGTACACTCCGAGGATCTAGGACATATGCCATATAGTTTTCCAACTCTTGCGGGAACGATGTATATCCAAAGGCACAATACGACACCAAGACTGCTTTATTACCATCTCTGTCATTCTTTCAGCATTAGCCCTGATTTTCTTTGTATGTCTGGTTGTGAAACTGCGCAATAGAAAAAAGTGCGTGCTTCTCCACTTGAAGCGTTGACGTGCAGTGTTTTGTTGAAAAAAGTCATGTGTTTTTGGATACTGCTGTCTTCAAAGAATTTATTCGAGGGAGCGACCGAACATCTGTACCGATTATTTAAGACAAAGCTCTCCTTTAAAAAGAGATACTTAGCGGCCCGAAAACGTTTCATACGACCCTGACTGTTTACATCCAAAGCGGAACTCTATCGGATTTGTTCCCCACCAACACCATCATCAAAACCGGCACAGTCTCAGAGTTTCATTTTATACATAATTATTCTCGTAGGAGAGCCGTGAAATTCGATTTTAACGACGCAATTCCCTTGTCGCGTGTAATGTGCTGCCTGCATGTATGTATCGGACTTTCAGGAACATAAAGTTTGATGTGGGCGTTGGTATGCCCTCGTACAGTGACTCCGAAACATGAAATTGCTAAATTAAAGGAAACTCATATCTTATCAGCGATTTTGCAAATAGCAACTCTGAAACCTGCTTTCGTCATATGGATTCTCGTTACTACTTACGAATTAGTTATTTCTGATGCACTTTCACTAAACATAAAAACTAAGGACCTAATCTTGTTTCGTATTGCTCAATATGAACTAATTGTCTTTTATTTTTTTAGTACATTTTAATGACGCTTCTTTTTTCAAAATGAAACTTTTGTTTTTGTACAATAAAAAAAAATTATATGGTGGAAATCCCTACTCAATTTTCTATATGTAAAAAGACTTTTTAGATCCAAAAATTCATTCACAATATTATTCCAACAAGTCCATTTTTTTATCGAGAAATATCTAGAGATAGTTTACACACGATTGGGATTCAAACCTGTGAATTCATTCAGGGGTCATTAAAAAACGTGAGAGGATTTAGGGGTTCTTTTCTCAGTGTTTATTACGACTGAATAAAGTAGTTCAAACTTCAATTAAGTAAATGCACTTTTCACCAAAATCGACCAATTCACAACGAAAATTGAAATAGTTGATATTTAAACCAAAAAATATTTTCATTTTGTATGACAAACAGTTAAATGGAACTGAAGAAGACCCATTTTCAACAAAATATTTGAATAGGCAACCAAAACAGATTCATTCTTAAGCAAACAGTTGCATTTTCATTCAGAAAAGCATGAATTTCCACATAAAGAAATGTATTATTAATAAAAAGATGAATTTTAGCAATTACTTGGTACTACGGGTCTAGATGACTCAGAGACATTTTTTTCTTGCAATATTTCTGATGCAAACGCCAAAATTAAGGGCATCGAACAAAAAAATGATTAAAAACGTAATTGTAATTTGCTCCAAGAAGATACAGTCTCCAGCTCAAATTGATACCTTTTTAAAGCTTACACTATTTGTGTATTTGCATTTGCCAGTGCGTCATTACAAGAGTAAACAGTTTGATTTTGGTGCAAAAATTATGAAAATTAAAAAAGGAATCTAAATTTGCGTGAAAAACGGTATTTTTTAAGTTGCTCTACCAACTTAAATTTTATAAACTGTTTTAGTTTTTTTATTTTATATTTTTTAAACTATTCGCTCTTAATTTTAAAGAGTTAAGCAAAATACAAACTAAAAAAGAACAATTTGAAACCAAAAATGAGGCAGTTAAATTAACATTAAAAAATCTAATTCAAAAAAATGAATCATCTAAAAAATAGTTAACTTTTCTACTTTTTCCAAAAAAAAACAGAAGTTTTGACAGAATAGTTAAAATTTCAATCCAAAAGATAAATTTTCAACAAAAATGTCATAGGTTATATTTATATTAAAGATTCTAATTTTAAATAAAAAAGACTGGCATTTGTCCAGAAAAGAGGAATTTTCAATAGAAGACTTGAACGCTTAACTAAAACAGAATAATTTTCAACCAATAAATAATTAGGAATTTTTTTAATCGATAGACTAAAGTATAATGATTTAAATTCAATTTCAAACTTTTTAATTTCGGAATACACACTTTTTAAGTAGGTCTACACATAGTGTGCAGAAATAATAACACTTAAGGCCAGAACAAATGATAAAATTGTACATTTGTAAAACTAAATGCTAATGGTTGTTGATACATTCTATTGCATATTTCATTACCAGAATTTATATTTTATGTATGTTCGTTCTCCAAATCAATAATATCTAAGTAGCATTTTGGAGGGGTGTGGCGGGAGAGAGAAAATCTCACAGTAGTTTCATTTTAGAATCTGTTTAAAGTTTATTTTTTAGTGATTCACAGAGTTAAAAATGTTCTTACGCTTCTTTAATGACTTTTAAGCCTTTTTATCTACACTTAATCTTTTAAAATAATAGTCTATCTGTCAAAGGAGATAATTTTAATTAAGTATTTTAGCTGTGGAGTTCTCAAGCAGATAAGTTACTCATTGTAAGAATTTACAGCGACAAAGTATTTCTTAAAAGATGATAGGAGTAGATGGCGTTATTTGCGAAAGTACAACGGACCGTCCACGTCAAAGGAAATTATAGCGAAGGATTTGGCAAGCATTTCCATGTTTCTCTAGTTGATAAGCGACCAGCTAAAAGTAAAAGAACTTCCAAGCCAACATTTGCCGCGACGAAATTAAAGCGTTTAAAACTCATTTTGAAGATGTACTCCTGAGTGATTTTCTTAGCTATTTTCATGGAAAATAGCAAATTCGCCGAGACTCTATAGCGGATGCAACTAGGCCAAGGTAGAAATGGAACTGAACGGATGCAAACGACTTGGGTCAACTCTCTCTGCAATTTTATGCAATCCCGTGGAATCTCCTGCAATCCGATGCAATCCATTATAATCCCTTGTAATTCACTCTCTCGAAAAAATATTATAGAAAATTCATTATAGGTTATAATAATTTTTTTATAATGAATTTCTTGCAATTTTGGGCAATTCTGGAAAAATTGTTATAAGAAACTGGATAAATAATGCGAAAATATAGAAAGAAGTGATGCAAAAAATAGAAAAAACTACAAACGGATGATTCATTTATTTACATAATATGTGATTTCAAATTATTTGAAGGAACTTGTATAGATCTCAACGAATTTCAAGGGTGATGAAAAAACTTACTTATGAGGGAGTATTGCGGAATTTGAGACAATATTTCGGAAAATGCATATTTAAATATTGGATTTGAAATTACCTATGTGGGAATCCAATCAGGGTTTCCTGCTGGATATGCACGGTTTTAATCAGGAGCTGGTTGGGGAAATTTTCCGGGATTTGGATAAAAACTTGACGGTAAACTGGTCGAGTCCTATCTTAAATACGGGCCCGGATCCGGTCTGGTAATCCGGCCGCAAAGCGGAAATTGTAATTTAATTTCAGTTACTGTTGATAGTATCTCCTAGCATTTGTTTCATTTTGGACACCACTTGTGGATTCTAGGTTAGAATGGAAGAAAGGAAAAAAGGTATACACGATAGTATACTGAAATCATGTTGCTTTTAATTCCAAATCACGATTTTATTTGGGAACTTTGAAGAGATAATGCGACGTGAGTGTAATGTGCATGCTCATTCGAGCTTGAGTGCTTACGCAGACACCAGTAGCAGAAGGCGTCATCATACATGGCGGAAAATTGGAAAGTGCACTGACTAAAAATTATTTGCAAATAGAAAAAATTATAAAAATTATAATATTTTTGCTATTGCACATAGTAGAATCTATAACATTTTTATTTAATTAGTTATGTTTAATAAGTTATAAGAAAAGATTTGGGAAGTCCAAAGTGGGTTTATGCCAGGAAGGTCATATACGGATCAAATATTTATCTTCAAGCAAATCACAGAAAAAGTTTAGCATGTGTGAATGAGACCCTAGTTAGAAGGGACATAAAAAACCATCGAGACGCGAGAGCCTGCATGAAAGAATGCATGGACTTTAAAGAAGCTAGAGAAGTATACCAGGACAGAAAAGTATGGCGGAAAATAGTTAATAAGAAGAGTGTCAGTAGCAACCTGGGTGGGAGCAGTGTTACGGAATAAACGTGTTATTTAAATAAATAACACGAGAAATCTAAATCAATCTTAAAATTGTATAACCCCTTCCTCACACTACTCACCTCCCCATCGAGTCAGTCACGCCTACCCCGAAAGGGAAACGGCTTAATGGTGTAATAATGATAATAATAATAATAATAATAATAATAATAGAGCCTCGGTGGCTCAGTTGGTTAGACGCTCGGACTTCACCTCAGAG
>JAAAKG020143031.1:0-11464 GCA_010014905.2 Druon quercuslanigerum
TAAAGTTCTGGAAAATGCCATGGAATTTTTAAAAAATATTCTAAAATAGTTTCAACTCCTTTTAAATACTACTGGAAAATTTTTTAAAGATCTTTAAAATTTTCCGGAATCGCAAAAAATATTTGAAACCCTTCGAAACATTTTAAAGCTCCTAAAAATGGCTTAAAATTTAAAAATCCCTTCAAATTATTGAAATCTTTTAAAATGCCCTAGAATATTTCAAATTCTTTTAAAACTTTTTAAACCTCTTGAAATCCCATCAAATTATTAAAATCTATTCTTTTTAAAGGACTAAAAAAGACCTTGAAATTGAAAAAAACACCCTAAAATAGTCAAAATCCTTTTTAATACCTTACAATTATTTAAATTTATTCAAAATTCCATGAAATTTTTAAAACACTTGAAAAATCCTAGGATTAACAAAAATACGCCTTGGAATTTTTTTTAAATACCCTAAAATTTCACTTCAAATAATTGAAATCTATTAAAAATTTCTTGAATAATTTTTAAATATTCTAAAGTATTTCTTTAAAAATTTTCCATGATTTTCAGATTTTCCACGACCTGCCGGCACCCTGGCATAAAGTATAAACTTTATTCTGCTCTATATTTTATTATTTATCCCAGTAATTTAATTCATTTCTATTGATTTAAATAGCCTACATTAAAACATACTATACTCAATGGAATCTCAGAAAACGAATAATTTTTTCTGGATATACTCATTATAAATTATACGGAGAATGAACTTTCAATAAATGTGGGTATTCATTGAGAGACTCTTTCCGGGAATACTATCAATGGCTTCTTGCACGCTGAATGTCATAGATCAAAATAATTGCAGTTGTAGCCGAGGAGGGGAATATCGTTGCGCAAAGCGAGAAGACTTGAAAAAATAAAAATAAAACATAAAGATAAAAGCAAAGACCGCTCCATTTTCATGCAAATTGTTACAAAATTAATACCCTGGAACGCAGAGTAATTTTTTTTCTACCAATCGTAAAATTAACTTTTACGGCTTTTCTTAATTTATATACTTTCAAACTTTTTAAACGAGACCTAACTAATTTTTTTTAATAACAAAATAATAGAGAATATTTATGACTTGTATGGAGAAAGTAGCAATGTTTTTTTTTGTTTAACAGTGTTCTTCTCATTAGCATAAAATCTTATCGATTCCCGGGGATGTCAAAGGTGATTAAAAAAAATCGAAACCTTAACAGAAAAATAAAAAAAAATAATGAAACTCTGATTAGAAATATTGGCAAAGTGAGAGAAAAACTTTAAAAATTAATTTTGAAGTGTTTTTAAATCCCAAGGATTTCCACATACTTTGAATGATTTAAAAATAAATTAGCTTCCAATTTTAAGTAAACCCATATCTTAATTATTCATCAATGAAAGAATCCCACGTGTAAAATATTTCTTTCTAAAATTTTTAATTCATCAATTTGAGTTGCGTGAATAGCTAATTTAAAGTTGTTTTTTTTCTCTTCAATTTGGAATAATTTCTATGTTATTTTAGTCTGAGTATTTTTTTAAAATAGTAATAGTAATTTTTGTTGCAAATTTAAGTTAATTTTGTCTAATTTCAACTTCACTCTTTTCCAAACTCGAACATTTGTATTCGAATTATTATTAATTGGAAAGGACTTCTAATTTAAATTATTTCTAAAAAAAAAAACAAATTTTAAATTTCATTCTATAATACTTTTTCTTTCGTGAAACTCAAATTTGAATTTTTTGTTTTTAATTTCAAACATTTTTAATTTTAAACGTTCAAAACTTTTTTTTATAAATTATTCGAGAGCGTTTTTAATGAAAGGCAATTCAATTTCAAACCCTTAAAAGTTTAAATTAAATTTAAACTATATTTCAATATAAAATGATCAAATACAAATTTAAAACCAAAATATATTTTAATCTTACACTAAAATTACTAAATTTGAAACGTTTTCAAACTTTTGATTAAAAATCATTTAATTTTAAACAATTTAAGTTTACAATTATTCAAGTTTGAATAATATAAAATTTAAATTTAAGGTTATTCTATTATTAAAAATATATAATATTGTACAATCAAAAATTTTCATTTCCTAATAATAGTAATAATAATAATGCAATTTAAGCTCTTTTTTAAATTATTAAGGCTAACGAAAAATCTTTAAATATAAAATTCACGAAAAAGAAAATATTCGAGATAGAAAATTCCTGAAATCATAAAACCATTGAAATAAAGAAATTCCGAATTGAAAAATTTCCGATTGTTAATTATATCACCGAATTTGAAAATCTCGACAGAAAATTGCCAATTTATAAAATTCCTGAATTTAAAGAAGGAAAAAACCTCTTTTTGAATATAAATATTATTTATTGATTAAACATACAATATAAAAGAAAAAAATAGTAATTATTGTTTGAGTTCAAGGTGATAATAATAATTGCAAAATATAGACATTTCTAGATAACAATGTTTGGTGTGAAGATGTGCACAGTATTAAAAAAAATAAGAAAAAACGTACTCAAAAATCGAATTTTTTAAATTAAAAAAAAATTGAAAAGAAATTTCGGGAAAATCAGTGCTGAATTGAATCCTGTAATACTAATAAAAAACAATTTTTTATTTTAAGATTAAAAAATAATCCATTTTCTCAAGAATAATTTTATGCAAAAGAGCATGAAAAAGATTCAATCATTAAAAAACAGATTTCCAAACTATCTCACTTTCCGGCTCATTAGAGTTTTTATTAATAAAATATTAAAAATTGTAATTAAATAAATAATAATATTTTTAATCTTAGCAATTTTTAGAAATATATTATGTTTAGATTATTATTTTTAAAATTTTTTTTATAATATAATAATCTGAATCAACAAAAAAAAAACACAATTGTTTTAATTCGGCAATTTCTTATTTCGGATATTTTATAATTCTGCAAATGTCTTTCGGTAATTTTATGATTCAAGAATTTTTCAAATCGTCAATATTATAAAGTGTTCGGGAATTTTATTATTCGGATATTTTTTACGTTGAGATTGTTATATTTCTTTAATTTTATGATTTCGGAAATTAAATATTTTTTGTATTTTATAAAACATCAATAAGAAATTATGCAATTGGTAAATTTCTCAATTTACAACCATTTACTTATTAAAACTTTCAAATTAAA
Source organism: Druon quercuslanigerum (assembly GCA_010014905.2). Taxonomy (NCBI): domain Eukaryota; kingdom Metazoa; phylum Arthropoda; class Insecta; order Hymenoptera; family Cynipidae; genus Druon; species Druon quercuslanigerum. The sequence continues at coordinate 3,171 of JAAAKG020143031.1, forward strand.
ATGGTACAATTTTTTCTTCAAAAAGGCAAAAAAAATCGAAAACTTCAGTAATTAATTAGAGCGGCAATTAAGTTTTTAATTTTGTTCGATTAGAAAAAACTTTTCATTCTGTAAATTTTTGATTATTTTTTGATTTTTTTCCAAGTCAGATATTTAAAATTAGGGAAAAGGGACTTTATTTTAAATAAATATTTGTTTTCTAAGAAAACTGTATACAAAGTTAACTACAGGGTTCAAATTTATGACGACTTTGTGGCTTAAGCCTAAAGGTCTACAGTAGATTTTTTATCATTATCAAATACCAAATCTGACGCTAAACCGGATTAGGCTTTCAAACTCAGGTAAAATAGTGCGATTGTAGTAGACACGTAGACCTTGGTAGAAACCCTAACCTTCTCTAGTCTGGGTCACAAGAAAAAGAAACTTCGAAACCGATTTTCATGGCCTCTTGAATAAAAACGCCTCAGGACAAAAACGGAACTCAATAAAAGAAGGTGATAAAAAGCCCTCAAATGGCACTTTATTAAAATCAAAATCATATTACTGATGCAATTTTATATAAAAAACATGATTTTTAATTTAAAAAAATGGTAAAACTTACAAAAAACCGGTTTGAAAAATAGTATAATTTAAACAAACAATGGCTTTTTTATTGAGGAAAATATTCTTAACAGCTCTGCTGTTAGAATTTTAAAAGTTATAGGGAATGTTTTAATATTAAATTATTAAAATTTCAAAGTTTTCTATTTAAAATTACTCATTCGCATTAAAAATAAATAATCTTAAATCCTATTATTATATAAATGACAAAATTGTAAAAGCTTGAATTAAAAAATGTTTAATTTTTAAGCGCTCCCTAATTTCAAATTGTACATTTTCGAAAAACTTAAAATGTTACAATTTCAAATTGAATTCAAAGTTTTTCTATTTCAAAGGCTTTGAATGCCGGCTTTAAACTTTAAACAAATTTCTCGGCCTTAAACTTGAATTGAATTTAAATTTGAAATTATTGAATTTTGAACATTTACAGTTAAAAAAATTCAGCATTGTTTAATTTTTGAGGGAAAAAAGGTTTAATTGAAATTATGCTTGCATTTTGAATATAAAATTATTAGATTCGGAAATTTTTTAATTAAAAAGGGGGAGGTAATACTTTTTTTATTTGAAATTATTCCATTTTGAATTTTTTCAACTTATAATCAATCACTGAAGAATTATTATAAAAATTATTAAAAATTATTATTAAAAAAAATTAAAAAAATTAAATTAATTATTAAGAATTATTAAAAAAAAACAAATTTAATTTATCAGTTGAAAGACTTAATTCAAAATTTTCTATTTTATTAATAATTAAGACTTAAATTTTTTAAATAAACAATTTTAAACGATTTAAATAAAAGAGTATTCAATTTTTAAAACGCTTTCAATTAAAATGCACCCTTGAAACTTTAAAGAAATTAAAATTATAAGCTTACAAAATTAGACAAAACAATTGAAATTTTATTTTTGATTAATCATTAAAATTTGAAATACAGTTTTGTATTTATTATTTAACATTAAAAATTAATTTTCCTTCAAAATTAAACAATTTTACTATTAAACAATTTAAAAATAGAATCGACCTCCATAAAAAAAGAAATATTTTTCAAAAACAATGTGATATAAAATATTATCTATTTCTTATCTCTAAAAGAGGAAGTAAGCAAACTTGAAAAAATTCTTTTCAGTATTTGCAAAATCAACATAATCTAAGGACAACAAAGGCATATCTAACCATTACAGAAATCATGAAAAATTAATGTAAACATTGAAAAAGAAAATATTGCGATAGCCCGACAGATCAAGAGGAAACAATGACTCATATTCTTCAGAAATTGAGGCTTGAAATAGTCGATACGAAAGAAAATGAATTTCACTTGCAAAAGACCCCATGAAAAATGGATATTTATGGGGAACGCCCCAGGGGACTTCCGGGACTTCAATTTTACATCCCAAGAGGGCCCAAGAAAAAAATATTTGCAAGTTGGGGCAGATTTAGGTGGTAAACTTCCTGTGTATTCAAAATCTACATTCTTTCGAAAGATCGTTTAAAATAATTTTTTGCAAAAACAGATTTGCTACAACAGCCCAATCTCAATTGCATTGAAAGAAAAACGAATTTTCAATCAACATAAAAATCAAATAAAAAAAAACAAAACAATTAGATTAGTCTTCAAGAAAAAATTATCAACGTAGTTCAACTTTTATCGATTAAAAATTAAATACTTTCATTCACATAGTTAAATTTTCAACTAAAATGATAAATCTAGAACAAGAAATAATCATTTTTTTAACAAAAAATTTTAACTTTAAAGCTAAAAATATGAATTTTTAGCAAAAAAAAGTTGAGTTTTTAACTAAAAACTATCAATTTTCAACCAGAAATGAAATATTTAAATTTTGAGTTAAGAAAAGTAATGAATTTTTATGAAAAATAATGAATCTTCCACAAAAAAATGATTTTTTCTGAACGAAATCTTTGAATCTACATAGTTCAATTTTCAACTGCATATATTAATTTTTAACTAAAATGATAAATCTGGAACAAGAAAGAATAATCTTTTTAACAAAACCTTTGAACTTTGAAGCTAAAAATATGAATTTTTAGCAAAAAAGTTGAATTTTCAACTAAAAGCTGTTAATTTCCAACCAAAAATAAAATGGTTAAATTTTCAGTTAAGAAAAGTAATTTTTAACAAAAACAAAAAACGAATTTCCAACTAATCATTTAAATCTTCAATTAATAACATGAATTCTTAACAAAAAAATTCACCTTTCGACTAAAAAGGTAACTTTAAAAAAATGGCCAAGAATGTTTAACAAAATAATTAAATTTTCAAACAAATAATTGATATTTTAACTAAATGATTGAACTTTTAAATTAGAAAGAGACATTTTTATTTAAAAAAGGAATAGTTAAATTTTCAATAAAAAGAAAAAAATGATTTCTCATAAAAAACAGTTGAAATTTGAACCAAGTAGACGAATTTTCAATTAAAATGATGAATCTTCAACAGAAAGGGTAATTGTACAGCAAAGTATTTGATTTTTTAGAGCAAAAATACGAATTTTATCAAAACAGTTTAATTATAAACCTAAAAATATGAATTTTCATTAAAAAAGTTAAGGTCGAATTATTAAGAAAGTAATTAAACTTTCAACCAAAAAAAGGTAATTTTAACAAAATGTAGTGGAATTTTACAACAAAATAATTGGAAATCTGATTTTTTAATGATAGAATTTTTTTCGTGTTTTTAGACATAAAATTATTCTTGAAAATTTGATGATTTTCCAATCTCAAAATATAAAAAATAATTAAATCATGAAACAAAAATATAACACGAGACTTTTCAATTAAAAATATTTAACTTTTAACCAACAGTTGTGCATAACTGTATAAACTAAAATTTAGTTTAAACAAAAATCCCGGAAATTTTCAGGTTTTCCCCTACATGCTGATTTAGTCTTAAATTCCCTGGCGTGCAGATAAAAGTAGTCTTGAAATTGAAGGCCAACTATTTCGAATACAAATACGTCAATATTTCTGTCATTAAGTACATTTTTGGCGTGCAAAATTTCCAAGAACCAAAATGGTCAGTTAAGATAAATTGAAGGTTTCTAATAATCTTTCAAAACATTATCATAAAGAAAAATAGGATTAAAACTTGTTAAATTATCTCAAATAAAATTAAAAACAATAAAATCACGAACCAGAAAAATACCCGATAAGAAGAGAAGAACAGAGAAAAATTCAGAACAGAAAAATAATCAAATTTAATCAATTTCAATGCCCTTCCCTCTGTGCTTCACAAGCTTGACATAACCTCAATTAAAGTCGTATTAAACTTTTTTACATGCGTCAAAATTCCTGTAGACGCATGGAATCGGAAAAAAACAACGAAGGAATACCTAACCCATTTGGTAAACATTCATTCAATTAAAATTCTACCACAGAAAATCAAACTAAACTCATGATAAATGAATTGATAAATTACTTTGCGCCACAATTATTACTTGTGAATCAATACTAAACATGTAAATGGAACAATTCAGTCTTATAAAAGCCTTTTACTCAATAATACCTATACAAAAAATTAAAAAAAAAGGGGGGGAATGAAAATAACTAACCGGCTTTAAAAAGAATGAAATTTCAGAGAAAATACTATTATCTGCATTAAAATCCGAAAATCTTAATTTATCACTACTAAATATTTCTCCACCCCAAAATCCAATAATTTTCACTCCCACTGACACAACTCTATCAAAAATTCGTTTAGAACCTTGACTTCTTATTTTTTTTGGGTATTCCTCTCACCAAAATGCTTTTTTTCACTCTTTTTTAGACGGGGAGAAGGTGCGACTCGCGTCATCGAACCGGCCGAAAGAGCCGGCCTTTGGGATTACACTCTGCATTTCTCCCATTGTTCACAGGGTTTAGCACACAGCACAGGGCTAAGCCCGAAAAGCACTCGATTCTCGATGTGTGGGAAAATTGAGGGTTGGATTTTAATTCGATTTTCGAGCGTCGAAGAGAATGGCGGGTTTTAAATAGACTTTTTTTCATAGATACACCTCCGTGCACGCACGCACGCGACTGTAAAAATGAGCGCAGAGCGGAGTCGAGCCACGATGCGCCCTACGCCACCGACGCGAAATACATTTCGCGAAGAGAGACGACAGAACACTCGACGGCCGACCACGCCTGACGCAGCTGTCCGAGGTGGTGGGGCACCTCCCACCATAACAGCTATCCCCACCACGCGACGGAATACCCCCACCAAAGGGCGAACTAGCCAAGACCGTGACAAGCAGTAATTTAGCCCCGGTTTTGATTTAAAAATCGAATTTATGTTGTTTGTTGATGCTTTGTAGAAAATTCGTCTGTTTTGTTGACAATTAAGTTTTTTTTAACCAAAAATTTAATTATTGCATTTTTGGTTGAAAATTGATAGTTTTTAGTTCAAAATTAAACAATTTGGTTGAAAATTGATGTCTTTTCTTGCAAATTCTTCTTTTTTTCGTAGAAAATTAATATTTTTAATAAAAAATTCAACTACTTAGTTAACGCTGAAAATTCTTGGTTAAAAATTCGTTTTTTCTTGTTGTTGAAGATTCACAATTTCAGTTGAAAATTTTTATAAAATAAAAAATTTAATTATTTTGCTGAAAATTTAACTGCTTTGTTTAATATTCAACTTTTGGTCTAAAAATGCATCTATTTCGGTACAACTAATTTTTTTGCGGTCATATTTTACATTCGTTTTTTGATCAGACCTCTTATTTTGTTTAAAGAATTAACTATTTAGTTTAAAAAATTTAGAAACAAAATTATATTTTATTAAGAATAAATAATTTTTGATAGAAAATTAGTCTTCTGTGTGAAAAATTAATCTGCTTGGTTGAATATTTAACTATTTGGTTAAAAATATTTTTATTTTCAATTAAAAAACTGTTTAATGAAACTAAAAAAATTTTCAATTTTTAACCAAGAAATTTTGTTTAGTCACAAAAAAAACCTTATTCAAAATTTTGAATTTTTAATCCAAAAAGACGAATTTCCTGCAAAATAGTGGAGTTTTGAAAAAGAAAAAAATAAATCTTTAACTCAAAAAAATCAATTTTACACTAAATTTTTTTTTTTAACACAATAGTTAAATTTTGAATTAAAGAAATGAATAAACAGATGAACTTTGTACAAAAAATTGAGTAGTTAAATTTTCTGCTAAACAATTGGATTTTTAACTAAAATTAATTTTTAACTACTGAGATTACATTTTTAACGAAAAAGACGAATTTAAAAAAAAAGTTTAATTTTCACTCGAAACAGATAAATTTTCAATTTAAAATAAAATAAGTAAATTTAAATTTAAAAATTAATTTCAACGAAATAGACGATAAAAATTAAATAATTTATATCCTGATCTACAAAAAAAAATTAATTTAATTTTATAACATTTGAAATTTAACCATTTCGAATACAATCACTGAAGATTGAACAATTTTATTTACAATTTAGTCTTTAATTGTCAATAGTGTAACCATTTTAATTTGGAAAATTTTATGATCTTATATTTCCATATTTTCATCTTTAATAAAATCATTTTTTAAACTTGAGGGACAATTTCAATTAAATAATAATAGAAATTGTAAATTTTCAAATTGTATTTGGTAGAAATTTTTAATTGATAATTTTCTGAATAAAATAATTTCAAACAAGTAAACAGTTTCAAACTGAACTCGTTTGGCCAAAATACCTTTATTTTAGTACGCCCCTGGTTCACTACAAATTACTCCCATAGAGCATGACCTACGTACTATATTCAAACCTAGTGATTACTCCTGACACTTATTGCTTCTGGTGACGCTCCTGCGACCCCCCCCCCCTCAGACAAAAACTTATGACTGTCACACTCCACTTCCTCAATTTTATTTTTTTTTTCCCACCTTATTACATTTTTGTCAGCAAAAAAAATTATAATAAAGACTTCAATAACAATGACGGCCTTGTGGACTTTTAGAGTTGATTTTATTTTCTTTAAACTCGTTTTTAAAAAAATTAAACAGAAGACGTTTTTTCAGGGTTTTTTTTTTAATAGACTGGAGGGTAGACGAAAAACTTGTAATTTTGTTAACATAGTCATTTTTAAACATAAGAAAATAATTTCGAATATAACATTTTAATTTTTTTATTTATTTTTTTGTTTAAATAAAAAAAGATTACTCTTGTGCTATAAAATATGAATTTTAAATGCAAGAGAACGAATTTTTAATAATGCATTTTAATTTTCGAAGAAAAAAGATAACTATTCGACAAAATCCTTAAATATTTAACAAAATAATTAAATTATCAACTTAAAACAGTTGGATTTTTAACAAAAAGATCAAATCTCAACGAAAAATATAATATTTGATATTTTAACAATAAACAAAAAAAATTTTCATTCAATAAAATAATAAAATTTTCAACCAGACTTGTATTTCAAATAAAACAGTTCAATTTTAAATCCACAAAAGATAAATTTTTAACAAAACAGTCAAATTTTCAAAGATAAAGGTCAAATTAAAACTAAATAGTTGATTTTTTCAGAAAAAAGTTGAATATTTAACAAACAGGATACATTTTCAATATAAAAAAACGAATATTATTATTACTATTATTTTAATTTGTTAACAAAATAATTAAATTATCTACCAAAAACAATTGAATTTTTAACAAAAATATGACTTCTCAACTAAAAATATAATAATTAATGCGAAAAATTAATTTTCAACAAAATAATTGCATTTTTATAAAAAAAGGAAATTTTAACAAAGAGATTTTTTTAAACAAAAAGACGAATTTTCAACGAAAAAATACGAATCTTCAAAATAGTTAAATTTTTGATTCAAAGAATTACTTTTCAGCAAAAAAAGATAAATTCTCGACGAATGATGTGATAGTACAAATTTCAACTAAAAAATATTTTTATTTTCAGTAAAAAAACAAGTTAAATTCAAACAAGAAAAGACAAATAAAAAAGATTAATTATCAACCAAAAAGGATGACTTTAACGACATTGTTGAAATTCCAACAAAATAATTAAATCTTCAAACAAATTTTTGAATGCTCAACCAACAGATGAATTCTTAACGAAAAATGTCAATTAAAGTTTACACCAACCCAAAAATAAAACGCAAAAAAAATTAAGTCTTCAGCCAAATTTTTACCAAAATAGTTCATTTTACAACAAAATAATTAAAATTTAATTCAAATATTAAAATTCTTAGCAATAAATGTAATAGGAGTATTACATTTTTTATTTTTATTTTAAATCAAAAACCGTTCAATCCAACCAAAATAGATTAACTTTTTACAAATAATTAATTTTTTAACGAAATAATTAAATTTTTACCCAAGTAGTAGTTTTTCAAATTTATAATTATATTTTTCAAAAAATGAGAAAAGAAGGGAATAAGGGAAAGAGTACCAATTCTGAACGTTTTTTTTTTTTTTTAAATCAGTCTTACAATTTTTCAATGAAATTGTTTGAAATTAAAAAAATTAAGAATTTAACGATCGAATTAAAAAATAAGTAAGTAAAAAAAAATATTCTTCAATTTTTCGGGACGACTAGACACAGACTTTTTTAAATGTAGAATTTTAAAGACTTTAAAAAAAAATTGTAAAAGCTTTATAAGTTTTTTGTATTTTGAGATTGGAAAATCATCAAATTTTCAAGAATAATTTTATGCCTAAAAAACACGAAAAAATTCTA
>JAAAKG020143032.1:0-61802 GCA_010014905.2 Druon quercuslanigerum
TACATTGGTTCGATCCAAGTCGCAGATTCATAGCAAGGCGGATAATCCAAGGATCCTGGGTAAATTGTATATTCTGGTACTCCTACAGCTACAAATTTCGTTAAGGAGAACGGGCGTAACGGAGCAGTTGAATTTATAGTTCGCAACTTATGTATAATTTGTTCCATTTCGTTGAAATCACTATCGTTGTCCGCACACTAAAATTTCAAGGATAAATCAATAAAATATGATTTTCGTAAAGATGAATTCAATTTTTTTTCTTATCCTTAAATTTACTGGGATATGCGTTTTTAATACGATTTCAAATGATTTTAAAAATTAAAAGTATTTTTTTAATATCCAAGGAGTTTCCAAGAGCTTTAAAAGGTTTCAAGGGATTTTTTAAAGATAAAAAACTTTTAAAGATATTTTTGGAACGTTTGTTTAGGATCTATAAAGCATACTATTTCACAGCATATTAAATTATTTTAATGGATTTCATAGAATTTATTCACAAAAATTGATGAATTTCACAAGATATCAAACACTTAAAGGCATTGCGAAAGATTTTACATAATTTAAAATATTTCAGATTTGATGGAAGATTTCAAGATACTTTCTATTAATATTAATAAGAACAAGAAAATTTTAAGAGTTTTAAAGATTTAATGTTAAAATACCATTTCAAATTATTAAAGCATTTCAATACTTCGAAATTTTTTTTGAGAAATTGGCAAAATTACACATTAATCAAATACGCTAAACCATATTGTCAGGAAGGAGATAGAAAGAATGAGTTTAGGCATTACAACGGGGATCGGTGCGTGTAAATATGATGAGAAGTTTTTAGATGATGCGGGAAGTAAGCTTGTTAGGGAATATTAGTATAAGAAGGAGAACAGACATAAGGGTGGGAGGATGGACGCGGAAACGGAAAGGTATTTTAGAACGAATAGATTGCAGACGAATGAAGTGAGAAGGACGCATGAGGAGGGAAGAAGGGTGTATGAGTTCGTTAAAAGAAACTTAGAAGAAATTTTCTTTTTGCTCATACATCGTATCGTCTCAAAACCCAATCAATGTGTTCGTTAGATGTCAGTTTTTCAAATGTCAATAGAAAAAGTAAACAAACAAGAACGCAAAAAATTTAAAATAGAAAACGAGGAATCAGATGTCAACTGATTGGAAGGTTTCAAAAATAAAAAATGTGATAGTTCGTAGTTAACTTTTTATTTGGCACTTTAGATTTGAATGTTACTAGATAAAAAGAATCTACATCTACTTCTTTGTTTCAAATTTATAAAATATATAAAAAATGAGTGTTCAATTTTAATAATGATTTATTTAATACAGCAGGAATTTCGTAACAATCTACAATTTTAATTAGTTTCTGAAAAATAGTGCGTGATATGATATGAATATATTCCAATGCATTTTTCGATTCCCGTCTTTCAGCAAAGCCTATTGACACTTTTAGAAAAAGACATCTCATGAGCGATTAATTTTTTGAAAAATTGGTACTATTGAAAACAAATATAAAGTTTTATGGCAAGTTTTAAGTAGACTGCAGCATAGACTTATCAACTTGCTAAGAGACCGAATCTATTTCATATTAGGCAGGTTCTACACTTGAAGTCGCAGAAAAGGCCACACTTATATTTCTTGTACATTTAAAAAAAATTTGGTTTGAAAATAGTTTGTACAGCTAAAAAACTTCTACAAAAAAAATGTTTACTCATTTATGATATCTTGCAGCGTTTTCAACCAAATAAAAAAATTAAATATTTATAGAAAAATTTTCTTGATCACAAAAATTGCTTAGCCGGCATAAAATTTATAGAATATCTTTTTTATATAATCGAACATTTGTCAAAAATATTTTTTATAAATAAAAAAGGCAGTATTTGTTCTTTTTCACAAAAATTACAAATGTTTTTAGTCCTGCAACTTATTTTTCTTTTCATTTTCTATATGAATGAACTATCGAAATTATAAAATTTCTTTGTTAATTTTTTTCTATTATTCTGTAATAGCTTAATGTCTATGCAAATTCAAATTCACAATAACGAGCAAAAATCAAAAAATAAATTTAAATTTCAAAGAAAAAGTGTGTCTTGATTTCAAAACTGTACACAGAAATGTAATTTATAATATGGTTTATAGTTTATTTGTAGAGTTCAAAAAATTGGGTACGCTGCTGCAACTGCAGTTTCAAGAAAGAAATATTGAATTTTTTTATTTTTCTAGGAAAGCGTACGAGATATGACATATAAGTGAAAATTTTTTTGTAGAAATTCTTTAACTGTGCCAACTGCCTTCTTAACTTTTTCGTATCTTTCGTTGTAAGCAAGAAATATACGAAAATTCGATATTATGATAAAAAATTCTCCTGGCCGCAAAAGTTATTTAGCCCGTATAAAACTTACAACAAATTTTTTAAATGATAGTAAAAATTCAAAGAACTTGAAATCAAGTATAAAGTAGTTCTATAATTTTTTAAGAAAAAATAACTATAAATAAATAAATAAATGAAAGTAAAATATTTCCCACTATTAAAAATTTTTTCATATAAAACAAACCATTGTCTCTATACTTATACCTATACTATATACTATATTTTAATTTTACATTAAAAAAACATTATTTTAAATTCAAAATATTGAGGTGGTTTCGATAGTTTTTAGTTTACTTGTATTAAATCTCTAATCGTGAAATTCTGGAATTAATTATAGAGAAATATATCGGGTACTGCTCGGGTACCTATCGGGCACCGATAGGGTTTCCTGATCGGTAGTCCCGACCTGGACCCAGTCTGTGCGCGTGTTTTATCCGCGATCTGACCCCGGCCAGGATTCCCGCGCTGGCCTGGCCTGATTCCCATCGGGGCCAGATAACAATATAAAAACTTAACGCGTTACTGTCAGACAATAACGTTTCAAACACTGGTGCTTGTGTATTATTTTGTAAAAATAATAAATAAACCTCTGTTGAAAGAAAGCGTTTCATGTAAATTATTTGCACTTCTTACCTTGATCTTCATTTTAAATATTACAAGACCATCCTTCTGTGATTCAGCTTTCGCAAATGATTTCAATTTTTCTTTGTAAAAATACACGTGCATCTCCATGTCCACCCTTTTGAACAAAAATCATCACATAAAATTGAATATCGAGGTTTTTTTAATGTAAGTGACAACAAAAAATATGAACAGTGCATTTTTGACTTACGATAAGCTCTTTTTGTCCTCAGGTTTATAATGTATGAATTCGATCCACTTTGTATTTGTAAAAATAAAATAAAAATTATTATAATTATTATGATAATGTGAAATGGTTTCATTAATTAACTTAATTTAAATTAGTTAAAAATTTACTAATTGATTGAAAATCAAATTTTTAACTAATGAAATATTATAGTTTTCATTCAACGAATTAAATAATGTAGAAAATCATATGTTTATCACACCTGCGAAAGTTATTAAGTAAAAATTAGTGTAAATAATTCTAGTGTTTCCTCGTAGCATACTTACAAGTCTTACAATATTGCATTCTCATTGTGTCAATAAAGGTAAAAATGCTATAATACCACGTTTTCATAAAAAAGCTTTTTAAATTTAAAAAAAACTAAAGTGTAATATATCACTACTATAATTAGTGTAGTTTAAATAATTTAAATTTCAAAAGTTTAAAAAATTGTTGGAAGAATTACCTTCTTTGGGGCCCAACGGAAAATGGTTTTTTCAAATACGTAACTCCCCTTAAGGGGTCCACCAGTAACACTTGGACGTTTTCCAGGCCAATTAGCTGTTATCTCCACTGTATTATAAAAAATGTAAAAGAATTTATAAAATAAAATGGAGCAGAATTAAATTTATAATTAAAAATAATTACTGTCTAGTACCAGTGTGTCCAGTATTCTTCATGGTCATTTTTGACGGTACATCCATACCGTTTGTAAATTTTAATAATCCCTTGATAGGTGTATAACTACCAGGCTCGTCGTTCGAATCCATAGCTATGGGAGACTGATACTTCCCTTTACATTTTGAAAAATGTTTTCCCCAGTTTTTAGCATCTTTATAAGTAAATTTGACTGGAAGAAATAAATAAAATTTTGTTAAACATTTTATTGAGAAGCCATTATCTAAACTAATGCTTTTATTATTTGGATCATGTTTAAAGAATAAATGCTCTTCCATTATTCAACCAAATATGATCTATCTGTAATGCGTATCCACTTTTTTTTTGTACAAAAAATTATGAAATTTGTTTTGAAAAGTTTTAAAAATTATTGCACTTACTATCTCCTATAATAAGACTGGGAAGAATTGTCGCTATCAAGTATCGCAGGTACATTTCGAAACTCTGTATTTTATAAAATGATATGATGAAAACAATATTACAACTTTATGTTAGGATATAAATTTAAATTTTTACTTCTTTCTTGGTTCTTTTGCAGATGCCAACGGTACGATGAATAAATTGTAAAGTCTATACATCCGTTTGTGGTATCCTGAAGAAAGAATTTGCTTTTGAAAAAACGCCATATTATATAGCCAGACATTCTTATCTTTCTTATCTTCCTCTCTTACGGTTTATTATGCACGCGATTGTGTCGTGAATTTAGTTTTGTCAATACTTTTAATTTTTGTCGCTTTAAAAATTTGATGACACCACAAGTTGAGCAAACTAGATTCATGAGTGGGGGAACACCAGCCTACACATTCTTCATGAAAGACTCTTCTAACATCGTAAATATTTCATTAAAAAATGACTATTTTTTATGCCTAAATAATTTTTAATAGAACGCTTAATTTAAGTTTCTTAGACTTACAAAAGCTTCAATTTAATATTCTATAGAAAGAAATAATATAAAATAAGAAGCTCTAATAATGTGTTTCACTGAGCCACTCGAATCTACCTTCATAATTTTCACATATTCCCTAGGATTGTTATTCAAATGTTTCAAAGTCTCTTCATTTTTAATAATTTAGTGCAAAATATTTGCAATGTTAAAATGTTTGTTGCAGTGTTTTTAGACCTTTTAGAATTACTAACTTTGCATGTACTATAGTTTTATCTATTCGTGAGTTTTAGGAGATTGCAAATTCAAATTGCACATTTCGAAGCTAGCCGTGCAGAAATTTCCCCGTCTTTCCCGATTTGAAGTTGGGCTCTGATGGGGCCCCTACTATAATATCTAGTCTAGAAAAAACTGATTGGTGCCCTGTAAGATTCTAGTACAAAATTCTATGCTTCGCATAGGTATTGCGAACCTCTCCTCGAAATAAAAGCCTGGATAAAAGAACCGATTTGAGCGATGATCAAGCCTCCCCCTATACACTCCAAGCGACAGAAATTTATAAACAGCTCCTTGGTCGGGGCCCACAATTGCATTGCATCTAGCACGGCCCAAAGAAGCATTCCTGGAAACATTTTTCTTGAGAATTCGTCTTTGTTCATTAATAATTCAACTACTTGGTCGAAGATTAAATCCTTATGTTAAACATTTATTTTTGATAATGATTTATCATTTTTGATTAAAATTAAATTCTTTCATTAAAAATTTATTTTTTTGTGGAAATTAATCCTCCAAACTAAGATCTTAGCTATTATTACTATTATAGATGGGTAGGGTCATTCAAGCCCACGACACTGACGTTAACCAGTGTCTCCTCCCGGAAGCCACACTTTCGACAGCGAGGGTTGCTGTCGACCTTCATATTTCTAAGGTGCTTCATTATGTAACAAAGGCCCGTGAGCATTTCTAACACTATCTTCACCTGCTTTCTTTCCATGTTTAGACATTTCTTAGATTTTCCTGAGCATGGTGCTTTGATAAACATTGTTGAGTGTATCATGCCCTTAGCTTTTATCCAATACTCTGCATGCTACATCAGAAGCCACCTTTCGATGGTATGCCTAGCCGAAGCATACGCGATCCCGCAGTAAAATTCAGGTCCATTAAAGATTTTTGTAGTCCCATTTCTTGCGAGTATATGCGCTCTTTTGTTGCCCTCAATATTCTCATGTCCGGAAACCCAGATCAATTCAACCTAGTTTTTACCAGACACTTCGAGAAGCTCTTAAAGGCAGCTGCAGATTAGTTTGGACGTAAATTCCTCTAATTGGCGGGCAGAGCATATACAAACGTGGTGATTTATATAACCCCGCTTGCAAATGTTCTCAAGACAAGCATTAATTGGTACGATTTCGGTTTGGAATACAGTAGTGAATTTACCCAATGTGATTGTTATCTCATCACTGGGTTTCATTGCACTTATTTCAGATCCGAATTCTAAGGGATTTCTTGAACCGTCTATGTACCAAAAGAGCTCTTCATGCCAATCTTTTGTTTATGAAAATATCATTTTGAATGGTTTTATGATTGAGTATTCCTTCAGAATGTAATCTGAGTGCATGAATAGGATTATCATCACCTGTTAGCACGTTCTTTATTGAGTCCTTTCGGTCAACTTCTTCGACATTAATATGCCCCTCTGGAAGTGAGAGTCTATAAGCCTCCGCTGCAGCCCTCTGCCTAATGAGAAGGTGCAGCGGTGATATACCTAAAATATTCTCTAACGTTGCCGTTGGAGTAATTCTCATCGATCCAGCAATTGCCAAGCAAAATACCCTTTGCAGGCTCTCCAGCTGGTTCCTGGAACTTACCAGATTGGTTCTTGGTACGTATTAACCAGTATACTAATTGGGGTTTAGCCTTCAAGTTTTTCCGATTGCACGTCTAGAAGCTCAGAAGGCTGCCCTGGCCTTTTCAACTATAGCATCAACATGAAGTTTCTAGATTAATGTCGGACGTGGGGTTTTTGACATTCATTCTCCTGACTTTTTGGATATAAATTTGTTCCTCTTTAACATTAACGTTTTTTGATATGGTTCATCGGGTCCAGTGACACATTTCAAGACCAGTTTTAATAAGCACACTAAATACTTAATATTTTGCGTAAGGATTGTTTAAAGACTTTGAGGGTGATTTAGTTCAATCAATGTGTTGACTTACTTATTTACCTAGAAGTTAATTTAAACTAGTTTTGTACTTCTTAAAATGATAATTAATGAAAAAATTCATATTCGCAGACTTAGTGTAGGATTTTAAGCCGCTTAGAAATTTGACTATTTTGATTATAAAATACGACATTTAATACCTTACTCTTTCTTCTTATTTTAGCTTTTAAGACAATAATTAAAACTGTTTCATCCTTTAGGAATTATTTCAAAAATTTTCAACTTGAAGAGTCTTATTAGTTATGCTTCTACTTATTAGATAATCTCACATCGAACGCCTTTGAAATGGAGCAATTTTTACTCAGTAATTAGATCATTTTAATTTGAGACGTTTAGAATCTCAAAATTTAACGTTTAGTAGGTGAAAATGTTAGTTCTATAAGCATAACAATTGAAATTGAATGTTATAAAACTATAACTATTTAAAACTTATTATTTTTTGACTGTGACAGAGTTCGTTAATAAATAATTCTGTTTTTATTCTTCAATTCTTGAAATAACTGTTCTAATTGTAAAAATAACTAGTTTTTTAGATTAGAGTTATCTGCAAATCATCAGCAAATAGAAAGCTCTAATAATGTTTATGCTAATTTATAATAGTTCATTTCAAAAAATTAACAATGTTTAAATCTGCTATTATTCTACAATTTAATTTTGTAAAATTCTAAAAACTTGAGATTGAAATAATTCTATTTCTACTATTGGGAACATTGTAGATCACAGGATTTTTATAAAAATTACATAAAGCTTATGATTTAAAATTAGAAGAGTTCTGTATCAGGCTGTCATTTTTTCTGTTGTAATAATTAATTGAATTTTATCATTTTCCTGTAAAATTATTTATAACACGAATAAACGAAAATGACGTAGACTAAGTGTGTAAATAGTTTTGTTATTTATTTCGAAGTTTCCATAGCCTCGTTAAAAGTTTCACAATATTATCTTTTCTAATGCGAGAGAAAACATTGAGAAACCTGAGTTAAATTAGCATCATAATGTCAACAAAAAAACAATCCGTAACGGAAAAATTGGGTCTTCTGCGAGTTAAAAAATGAGACAAACAAGATTTAATTAAATTCGATAAAAATAATTTTTTTTAAACATTTATAACACTTTCTGATAATATTCTCTTAGAATGATGCTAGAAAGTTGCAGTTTTATATAAAATTTTCCAATTTTCACACTATTTTAAATAGAGTAAGGTAATAATGAATTTAAGTTAACAAAAATAATTTTTCAAGGAATTTATTATTATTATTTTTGATTATATTTTTTACGAATTTTGTTAAAATTTTGTTGGAAAAAAGATTTATCAAATACAAATATTTGAGAAGAATGATTTCCACCAATCCCAAAGATTTCAACTACGTCATAAATAATCTAAATATTTCACAAAAGATTAAAGAATTTTATATGCGAAAAAAGTAACTGATCAGGACACTAAACAAGTCTCATTAATCTAATGAATAATAATTATCTTTATAAGTTTATGTTTTTTTATTATTTTTTAACCTGGCATAAAAAAAGTTCTAACAACTTTAAACATGTTTAAAGGCATTTGAATTCAAAAATATTTCCGTCATACCTGGGGAGACACATGCTTCTAATTTTTTCTAAACTGTTTCAATTTTTCATAAAGTGAGTTTCAGTTTAGGTAGGGAAAAATATTTTAAAGATACCTAAAAATTAATTTAAAGAATAATTTTAAATCTAATCGTTGCATATAGTTGAGAAATATATCAAAAGTCTAATTGAATAATATAGTAGGTAAAATATAAGACTGTTGGTTTTATGTCACATTCAAGACACGTAAAACAAGTTTAAGAAGAAAAAATATTTTTTTCTGCAAATAGAATACGGATCTACTAAAAAATATAATTTAGGAAAACTTTTTTTCTATTTTTTACCATAGGATTTTTAACGGGTTGTATTTTTTGTGTAAATCATATTGCAAGTACTATAATAAATAATATCACAAATGAATTATTTTTAATCAATTTCTATGAATGATTTTTTTATGAAAATAGGTATACATTAAAGCCAGCTATTGAAAGCAAATTGAGAATATATATTTAAGTTGCAATAATATTAGTTGGTTTCAATATACCCATATTTATAAAAAATTATTCATAAAACTTTATTGAAAATAACGCTATAGTGATATTATTTAATCTAGTAAATTCAATATTTTTACATAACAAATACAATTCATTAAAAAAATACCGATGGTTAAAAATGAAAAAAAAATTTTTTTCTAAAATGATACTTTTTTAGTAGATCCTTAATTTACTGGCAAAAACAAACATTTTCTCTTTCTTAGACGGTTTTTCACGACCAAAAAAATTATGTAAAAAATATTTTTTCTATGATTTTTTTCCAGGAAATTTTGTAAGTAACTGTATATTTAAAATACTCTTTAAATTTTTTAGACAGATCATACTAAATATAAATTTCATCTGAACCAGTTTAGAAAAAGGGGCAACTTTCTAACATTACTCTGAGAGCATTATTATTGTCTTCCTAAGTAAAAAGTGGACACAATTTAAAAAATAAAAATTATTTTTTTTTTATTAATTAATTATTTATTTATTTATTAATGATTTAGCTACTTGGTCGAAGGTAATTAAAGTCTTTATTAAAAATTAATTTTTTTGTGGAAAATAATCTTCCAACCTGAAATCTTAGCTAATCCAAATGAATATTTCATCATTCTTGTCAAATATTTTTCTCTTTATATGAAAATTAATCTTTTTTTTGAAAATTAAACGTTAAATTCGGAAATTCTTGTTTAAATTGATCTAACTAATTCAGTGAAATATTTCATCAATGTAGTTGAAAATTTTACTCTTTCCTTAAAAATATTCTTTTGCAGTTAGAATTTCACCTGTTTGATTTAAAATTAAATTATTTTGTTAAAAATTCGTCTTTTAATGAAAAATTCATGTTTTTGGTTAAAAATATAGTTAATTTGTTGGAAATTCGCGTCTCTGTTGGTTGAACATTAATTTTTCTAAATGAAAATTCAACTATTGCAGTTAGAAATTTAGGTGTATTTTTCAAAATTAGTTTTACACGTTAGTTTGAAAATAACTTTTTTTAACAAAAAATTTAATTAATCCAGTTACATCTTTCATTTGTATATAAGGTAAAGTTTTATTTCTTCATTTCAGAATTAATTTCTTTAAATGAAAATTCAACTATATTTTCGTTTATATTTCTTTGTTAAAAATTCTACCTTTTTGTCCTAAAACTAATCTTCAGGGTTAAAGATTCATTTTTGGGGCAGAAGTTCAAGTCTTCTAGTTAAAGATTTATCATTTTATTAAAAAATTATTCCTTCTGGTTCAAAATTTTATAGTGTCAGTGAAAAATCATCACAATGATTAAAAAACTACTTGATTGAAACTGAAATGATCTTATTAAAAATCCGTCTTTGTTGTTAGAAAATTAATCTTCTTTGTTTACCCCTCATATTTTTTTGTTAAAAAGTAATTAAAATATGACTCATATAACTTTTTGGATATAAAATTGTTTCTCATTTAACATTAACGTTTTTTTATAAGGTTTAGGGGGTCCAAAGACACATTTAAGATCTATCTCAATAGGGATATTGAATTAGAGCGATCTTTGTGATTTTTTTATGTTAAGTGAAGTTATTATTTTTTCAAAAATGTTATTCGTCAACAATTTTTTCAATTTGTATATATCTAATCTTATCTTATCAATACTACAATCCGTAATTAGATAATTTTAATCTGAGCTCTTAAAATCTCAAAATTTAACGTTTAGTAAGTGCAAATGTTAGTTCTATGAGCATTAGAATTGAAATTGAAGATTTTAAAACTATGAATATTTATAATTAATTAATATTTGACTATGAAAGAGTTTGTGAATAAATAATTCTGTTTTATGCTGTAGTTTATGAAATAACTGTTTTCATTGTAAACGTAAGTTGTTTTTCAGACTAGAGTTATCTCCATCACATCAGCAAATAGAAAGCTGTAATAATTTTTATCCTAATTTATAATAGTTCATTTCGAAAAATTAACAATTTTTAAATCTGCTATTATCCTACAATTTAATATTGTAAAATTCTAAAAACTTAGAACTCGAAATGATTCTAGTTATACTATTGGGAACATTGTAGATCACAGGATTTTTAAAACAATCTCAGATTTGAAAATAGTGTATAATTTTGAACACCGTACACTACAATAAATGAAAATTACATAAGGCTTACCGGTAATAAATAATAAATTACTCTAAATTTAAAATTTAGAGATTTCAAATGCTTTGATTTTCAGTTTAGATGACTCAAAATCAAAAGGGTTTTTATGAGGCTGTCATATGACAAAAAATCTTAATTATTGCATTTTTTTAAATTAAATTTTATTTGTAATCGTCAATTTCAGTTGAATTGAGTTGCAACTTAACATTTCTCTTAAGAATTATCAGTAGCGTGCAAATGATGAATTATTTTTTTGATTATTCCAGACTATTTTTCAATTTTTCATTAAGTGCTAATCAATACTTAATTTCAATCTTTCAATTTAATAATATAATATAATATAATTTCAATTTATTTTCATTAGGATCTGGGCTACAATTTAAAAATAATAAATTGAGCTAAATCTATTTATACCGGATATATTTCAATTTGATGTTTGCTCGTGTCTGCTGGACCCGTTCTAGAAGGAATAGAAAATTTCGAGGAAAAAAAATTAATTTTTTAATCTGAAGTATCACCGTTTTAATTTTTGGTTAAAAGCTGATATTGTAAGTTTAAAATAAAACATTAAGTCAGAAGTAAGCAAGTCGACTGTACTTGGAATAACTCAAAGAAAATTTTTATTATTGATGCAACTAAACACTTTATTTTATTTTATAACACACATTTACATTCTATTTAAAAATTTGCATACAACAAACCTGTATCTATAATATCTACCTCCTAACGTCTGCAGCCAGCGTTTTATTAAATGGCGTTCGCATTTGTTTAGATCATTACGGACAATGCTCATGTAGACATTGTGATCAAGGGTTGAAAGGTCCCTAGCTAGTTTTCCCTGTTTCTTATCGGGTAAAAATCAGAAAACAACTTTAAAAATAAAAATTTAAAGTTTTAGACAAACTTCTTTTGCAAGAAATAGCGAAAACGCAGTTTTGGTTTTAATCGTAAAAAATAACATTCAAAACTTAAAAATTGAATTTTTTGAAAAGCAACACAAGGTACGAATTAAAACTAACAGACTAAAGTTGTCCACTACAAAAAGATCTATATATTTTTTACTAATCATTTTTAGGTAGGACGATTACATTTTCTTTTAATCGTAAATAATAAGATTAAAATTTTTTTAAAAACGAATTATGTAAAAACCACACAAGAAACGAACAAAATTAAAAGACAACAATTTTTATACCAAAAAATATCTACAAGTTTTTTGTAAACAACAATTACATTTTAGTTACCAAAATTTTTCGCCAAAATTACATCCACATTGAATATGAAGAAATTAGATTTATGGCAAAACGACACAAGTTGTAGCAAAATGTTTAACATTAAGTTTTATTTTAATAAAATGCACATTTTTTAAAATATAAAGATCAGATAGTAGAATACTTTTGTTTTAATACTAGTGAATATCATGAATCGTAATAATAAATGGTAATAAAATTTAATGCCAAATGAAAAAAAAATTAAATTAACCATTATAAGGAGATTTGTACTGATATAGTTGAACATATATTGATAGATTTAATCATAACATAAAAAAGTTCGCATTTTGACGAATTTGAGTGCCACCAAATTTCAGTTGTCGATGCTTGGATCATTCATTCTAAAAGGCTAGCGCACAAATGTGGAGTGTATGGAAAGACCGCTTAAGTAGCGCGCTATGAGAATGTGCCTATACAGCGGTCAGATTACTTTAGTAATTATTTAGATGGTGTTTTTCCATTAAAAACATGTGTTTATAAGCGGTAAATACTCGGAAGAATCAGATAAATATAAATTTTATTTTGCTGTCACGTGTTGTTGGTCATCTATTCGTCTCTTTACTAAAGCATAATTTAATGCATGAAAACTTCTAAAGATAGCTCTGCATCATATTATTCTACAGCACCATTTTCAGAAAGTTAATCTGGGCTATGCTAAGGCCTGACCAGTGCCTGAACAGAATTTTTTGCTTCTTTTATATTAATCGGGAACTAACTAATGCATGGTTCAAATACAGGATTTGGGTCTAACTAGACGCAAATAGTTTCGCTAGTCATATGGAATAGCCAATCTAAGCCATGGGTGGTGATCCCTCAGCGCTATTTGGAAAATCTTGAAAGCTACCTTCCGCAAACACCGTATGAATTGGACGCTTGTTTCGCGGCTGGGGAGGTCTTACATTCGACGTGTCCTCCCCTTCCAACTTTACTTTTCTGAATCCATCTACCTAAAAGAAAATGTACGAATATAAAATAGTAGTAGTAAATATGCTATTGAACTAATTTTTGTTAATATTTAAAATAAATATAATTATGTTCTTACTAGTTCGTTGGATAAATTGACAGTATACATTGGTTCGATCCAAATCACAGATTCATCGCAAGGCGGATAATCCAATGATCCTGGATAAAATATATATGATGGAACTCGTACAGCTACATAAGTCATTAAGGGGAACGGGCGTAACGTAGCAGTTGAATTTATAGATTGCACCTTATGTATAATTTTTTCCATTTCTTCGAAATTGGGATCGTTTTCCCAACACTAAAATTTCAAGGATGAATTAATGAAATATGATTTTCGTAAAGATAAATTCAATTCTTTTTCTTATCCTTAAATTTTCTAGGACATGCGTTTTTAATACGATTTAAAATGATTTTAAAAATTAAAAATATTTTTGTAACATCCAACGAGTTTTTAAGAGCTCTAAAGAGTTTCAAGGGATTTTGAAAAGATTTAAAACTTTTTAGGATATTTTTAAAACGTTTGTTTACGATTTATTAAGTATACTATTTCACAGAATATTAAAATATTATAATGGATTTCACAGAATTTATTCACTAAAATTGATGAATTTCACAAGATTTAACATTTAAAGGTATTGCTGAAGATTTGACATAATTTAAAATATTTCAGATTTTTTGAAATATTTCAAGACACTTTCTATTAATTTCTATAAGATCAAGAGATTTTAAAGAGTTTTCAAAATTCAATTTAAAAATTCCATTTCAAATTATTAAAGCATTAGAAAACTTCGAAAATTTTTTGAGAGTTTGGTAAAATTTCAACAAATTGCAAGCAATTTTAAAGAATTTGAAATATCTCACGAAATTGTAAAAAGAATTCAACAATCTCAAGTGACTTCAAATGATTTGAAAAGTTGTAGTGTATGTTGATAAATTTTAATGACTTTATAAGAACTACTTTCAGAAGTTCCAGAGGATTTTAAATGATTGTTAATATTTTAAGGAATTCATAAAAGTCCAAGGAATTTCAAAACCTTTAATATACTCAGAAATTTTTTTAAAAAGTTGAAAGAATTTTAATGATTTTATAGTATTTAGAAATATCCTAAGGAGTTTTTAATTTCTTTGCAATATAGCTTAGGATTTCAGTGGTCTTAAGGGATTTCAAGAGACCTTACGGCAATGATCAATTTCAATTTCTAATTCACATTAAATTATGAGCAATTTCATCAAATTTTTTTGGATAACGTTAATCTTGTCTGAACACATTTCAAATTTACTGAATTCAATTCACTTTTTCATATATTTTAATTTTCAATCAACTTTAATAATTTCTTTAATCACTTGAAAATTTCATGTACATAAACGAATTCTTCTCATTTTTCGTAAAATTCTCTTAACTGACGCTAGTTTTAAAGAGATCAATGGAATTTTGTGATTTTCTTAACTTTTATGGCATTTCTCATTCGGAAAAGATGTAAAGTCAAGCATGGGACGTTAAAAAGGATTAGGGGCGTTACCGCATATTTTTTTTCAGTTTTGGTGTATTTCACAGTTTTTCTTATGAGAAGCCAAAAAAAATTATTTTTAAATTAAATTTGACTTCGAAACAAATCAAGTAAAAATTCAAAAGAATTTAGTTGGATAAAAAAAAATTTTATTCTACTTTTCTGCTTAAAAATTAGGAACTCTATGTCAATTTTTCGTTTTACAAAGGTCATTTTTTCCGAATAAACTAAGCTGTGGCAGCCACGAGAATAAAAAATTTAAGAATGTTAGTTTTAATACCTTTCATTCCATTTATGAAAGAACTTATATTAAAAGTGTAACAGGATCAGAATGTTAGTCTTTAAATAATAATGGATATCAAAAATGAAAAGCAAATCTAGAAAAAATGAGGCAATTTAAAAAATGAATTTGTGCGGCTTGCGTGTGGAGGGAGTGGGGTTGGGGCGATCATGTAACATTTTCGTGAAAGTGGAATTAAATGTAAAAAAGTTACAGTCAGTCCACCACTCTTATTTTCTCACTTGCAGTTTCAGCAAGATATTGTTTGTTAGTGTTTGACAGTAACGTGTTACGAGAAAAGTTAATTTTTGAGTAACGGTAACGCATTATTTTTTAAAAAGAAGTAGCGGTAACGCGTTACAATTATATGGTGACGGTGATTCAAAGTAACGCACGTTACTGACCGTTACTTAATAAATTTTTGAATACGTTTAGCATTACATTAAATGTTTTAATATGAAGAAAACCAATCAGATAATATATTTTCTTACTTCCTTGCACGCATTTTTTTTATCTCAAGGAATTACTATATACTACTACATATACTACTTATTCGCAGAAACGCTCGATTTATGACGTAAAATCGACTTGTCCCCAATCGGGTGTCCCGATCTGGCCGTGATCAGTAGAACTCTGTGGCTCATATTTGGCCCCGACCGGGCCAGACCGATTTCTTAGTAAAAATCATATCCATATGCTCGCATAACTAGTGCTGCTTGATATTTCTGAAAGTGCAGTAAAATTTGAATATTGCTCGTTTTTAATATACACTGAACTCTCGCTTCCAGTCCAAGCGCGGAACCACATCAACAAATATAACCATGAACCCATGCACGCAGCTATTACCAAGTAGTGGCTTGATAACTTTTCGAATCGCCCCCACGAAATTTAGTTTATGGATTTGCCGTTGTTTCAGTCACTCCGTTCTCGGCCTTCCTAGAACTCCTGCCCCATACACTTTTTCAGGGGAGTAGGGCGAGAGAGGTTGCAAAGAGAAGTGGCATCGGTAAAGAAGGAAAAAGATGATAAAATGAAGCAGATGCAAGAAGATGTTATAGAGTCGAAGGAAAGGGCAAAAAGAACGCTTAAGAAGGTGGAGGGCAGGTCGGAAATGGAATTAGCTGACAGAGGGGTGGGAAGAAGCAAGGTATTTGGAAGAGTGTGGAGAACATAATAGAAGAGGAAGTGGGAGAGCGTAGGAATAAAAAGGAGGAGAAAGCGGAAGAGGAAAGGATAAGGGGCAATGCAGTTAAGGATGGAGAGAAGAGAAAACGCAGATAGGAGAAATAATATTGTAATAAGAGGATTTAAGTTAAAGAGTGGAGAAGAAAGAGAGGGGGTGAAAGCACTGCTATAGAGCATAGGGTGGGTTATAGGCAAGATAAGGAAATTTAGGATGGAGGGGAAAAAGCAGAATGAAGTGGCGGTTCTGGCGGTTGTGGCAGTGGGGAGCTGGCAAGAAAAATTGGGATAATGCGTAACATTTATAGGATAAAAGACAACAAGATTTTCATCGATCAAGACTTGACGAGGAAGGACAGGGTTGGGCATAGAATGCCAAACCACAGGGCTAGGAAAGAGAGAAGTGAAGGGAGAGGGGGAAGGTAGGGTATCGGAAAATAAAAATAGAGGAGAAAATGATGAGTTGGGATGAGGAGAAGGGGGCCTTGAAGGAAGTTCAGGGGAATTTGTTTCATGGGAAGTAGTGGGATTGGGAGTAAAGGAGTGCGGAGAAGTATTAAAGCTGATGTACTGGAACATAGCAGGGGTAAAGAAGAAGGATGAGGATTTCTGGAGGTATATCCTGGATATTTGTTGGTGTGATTGATAGAGACGTGGAAGAGAGTAAGGAATTTGATAGTGTAGAGCCAAAGTTGCCAAGGGATATAGCTGGAAGAAGTATAGTATATAGCAGTATATGTTGGAAGGGTATACTCGGTGAAAGAGATATGAGAGGATTTGAGAGATAAAGTAAGAGTGTGTGTGCAAAAGAAGGTATTTAGAAAGAAGAAGAAAGGAAGGGTGAAGCCGTGGTGGGATAGGAAATGTAAAATGATAAAAAGAAAGGTGAGAAGGAAGTACAGGAAGTAGTAGAAAGGAATTGCAAAAAGGGAGAAATACGTAGAAATCAGTAAGGAGTTTAGGATAATGTAAAGGGGACGTGTGGAAGATAAATAATAGGTTCAGAAAATGCAGGGTGTGGATACACACGGAAACAGACGGAAGAGATACAAGGGGATTATAAAAACAAGAGAGGTAGATAGAGAGGAGCTGAATGACGAGGAGATAGAGATGCAGATAAAGAAGTTGAAGAGATTTAAGGCAGAAAGGCTGGATGGTGTAGAGAACGAAGCATGGCTGTTTGGGATAGGTGCGATGGTGCTGGCAGATAGGTTGCGAAGGATGTTAAGGGAAAATGCATACTGCCGGAGACGCAGGAGGGCTTTAGCGAGGAAAGGAGTACTTTTGACAATAGTTACGTTTTGCAGCACGTGGTGGATAGACAACTAACCAAAAAGGGTACCAAAGTGTACGCGTTTTTTGTAGATCTAAAAGGTGCGTTTTCTTCGGTGGATAGGAGGAGGTTGTGAAAGGCCATGAAAGAGAAAAGAGTGGAGAGAGGTCTGATCGAGAGGGTGAGGAAGGTATATAAGGAGACGAAAGATAGCGTGAGAGGGGGCAAGAAAGTAGGGAAGGAGAGAATAAGAGAGTCAATGTTTAATCGAAACTATGTGTCGATTATGCCAAGGAATAGAGCGCAAGTCAGGAACTTATAGCGAGAATGAGATGTGGATGCACGGACATTTATAATAGGTTCTGGTTTTCTTGAGAGAAGAGGATATGTGCATTGTGCGGGAAGGGTGCAAAAGTGGAGCACTGGTTGGAGGAGTGCGAAGAGGTGGAAAGGAGTGGTATAAGCATGGAGGTGTTGTTGCATGAAAGGGGGGACTAAAGGGTAGCTGCATGGGTGAAAAGGGTGTTGGATAAGATGGAGAAGAATATAAGGAAGGAGGAACAGGAATGGAGAAGGAAAGATTGTATATAGCAGAGGAAGTAGATTTAGAAAAATTGTACAGATTGTAAATAGTAAAAAAGGATTAGGGATTAGCTGCGGAGGCAGAGGCTGGGAATGCGAAGCAAAGCGAGAAAGTAGCGTCATGCGTGCCAGGCGATGCGAAGCGAGGAAGGCAAGGTCGGTTTGGAGATAATGTGTGGATGGATGTTAGTTTTTAAAGAGTTAATTGTAAGAAAATTCTGTACAAGTCAATTTTTTAAGGTCAGCAGGCTGCGAAACAAACGTTTATATATATATATATATATATATATATATATATATATATATATAAATTGAAAACAATTTAGCCCGACCTCACTGTTTACGTTTCTATCCCTGCGAAATTAGTCCAAGACCATTTTAAGGGTACCCCCGACACTTGACTGAAGGTAGGGTAAGTTTTACGGAAAGTAATATTTCTTAGACAATTCAATTTATAAATTTAGGTAAGCCAGCAAATTTGGATCCACTTGAAAATCAATTTCCGGGTTAAATAACGCAGTTTCATAATAAAATTAGCGTATTCACAATAACATTAGTCAAGTGTTATTAAATAATAAAAAATTCATCAAATACTTTTGTTTTCAATTATTATTTAAAAAATCAAGGTTTTTCAATTTAATTTAGATTTATACTTTTAAAATCTGTTTACAAAAAATGGATTGTATTATGTGCACAATTTTCATATTTGAATATTTTAGAATATATTTTAGAATACATTTCGGAATCAAGTAGTTGAAACAAATGAAAGTTAATTACTCAATTGCGCATGCGTCGCTCTCGGCATCTAAGCGGGTGCTATACGCGCGCAGTTTTAAACTTTAAAAATATTATTCTTCTTGTTATTATAAATTATGGTACTTCCCCATATAAAAATTTGGTTTAAATCAAAATTAATGTATCTTAATAATTGCAAACACGAATTTAAATACGGTTAAAAGTTAATAAATTGTAAATTCACGGTCAGTTTCTGATCATTTTCGTTCCTCAAATGACAACTGTAAAACTTGAAAAATAAATTTAAATGCCAAAGAAAAAGTTTGTCTTGATTTTAAAATTGTACACAGAAATTTAATTTATAATATAGTAAATAACACATTTGAACAGTTCCAAAAATTGGGTGCTCTGCTGCAACTGCAGTTTCCCGAAAGAAATATTGAATTTTTTTTATTTTTCTAGAAAACCGTACGAGATATGATAAATGAGTTAAAAAGTTTTTTGTAGAAATTCTTTAACTGTGCCAACTATTTTCTTAATTTTATTCGTATTATCCGTTGTATGCAAGCCACATACAAAAATTCGATTTTATGATAAAACATTCTCCTGCCCACAAAAGTTATTTAGACCGCATAATACTGACAAGAGATTTTCCTTCTAATAGTAAAAATTCAAAAAACTTGAAATCAAATATAAAGTAGTTCTATAATTTTTAAAGGAAAAAACTATTTTTTTACATATCAAAAAACACGTGCCCACAAATTTCCCCTAAAAAACAATATATTTCGTCCCGAGAGATTCTGCGACTTAAAGTGTAAAATCTGTCTGATTTGAAATGGATTCGGTGTTTAAATAGAAGAGAGCTTATGGACAAAAGCTATATTTTTTATTTTTTCACCTAAAAGTGAATATAATATTCAGTTTTATTAAGATTTTCCGTTTTTGGGTAAAAATATTATCTAAAACCACCTTCTCGAATTTTTCAATAAGTAAAGTAATTGGCAGAAGATTTAATTTGATTACAGAAAAATGTTGATAAATTGTAAATTATAGGTTATTTGCCGAAAATTTTCTTTTCTTAATTATTTTCCAAAAAATTAAGTTATCACTTATTAGAATGGTATATATTTTTTTTTCTAAGAAGTTTCATTGACAAATTTTTTTTTAATAAATGAAAATGATGTAATAAAATATTTCTGGCTATTAACAATTTTTTCAAGAAAAACAAACCTTTTTCTCTTTACTTATAACATCTGCAAAAATCTTACGTCTTTCGTAAGTAGAATTAAATTTTTCTGTCTGAATCCTTTTATTTACGTGCCTGTACTTCTTAAATTTTAACATAAACAATCATTTTTTTCAATTCAAAATTCGCGATCCGGCCCCGGCCAGGATTCCCGAGCTGACATGGCCTAGCCCCGATCAGGGCCAGATAAAAATATCTGTACAGGCGGTAACACGTTACTTTAAAAAAAAGTAACGGTAAAGTTAACGCGTTACTTTAAGACAATTACGTTTCAAACACTTGTGTTTGTGTAATGTTTTTCAAAAATAGTAAATAAAACCTTGTTGAAAGAAAGTATTTAGGTAAATTATTTGCACTTCTTACCTGGATCTTTATTTTAAATATTACAAGACCGTCCTTCTTTGATTCCGCTTTCGCATATGATTTCAACTTTTTCTTATAAAAATAAAAGTGCATCTCCATGTCCACCCTTTTCAACAAAAATGATCACATAAAATTGAATAACGAACTTTTTGTCAATATGAGTGACAACAAAAATATGAACAGTGTATTTTTGACTTACGATAAGCTCTTTTTGTCCTCAGGTTTATAATGTATGAATTCGATCCACTTTGTATTTGTAAAGTTAAAATAAAAATTATTATAATTATTATGATAATGTAAAATGGTTTCATTAATTAACTTAATTTGAATTAGTTAAAAATTTACTAATTGATTGAAAATCAAATTTTTTACTAATGAAATATTAATATTTTCATGCCACGAATAAAATGATATTGGTAACTTTGCTTATTAAACATTTAGTGTAAATAATTCCAGTGTTTCCTCGTAGCCTACTTACAAGTCTTACAATATTGCATTCTCAGTGTGTCAATAAAGGTAAAAATGCTACTATACCACGTTTTTATAATTAAGCTTTCTAAATTTCAAAAAATTAAAGTATTCAAATATCGCAACTACAATTGGCGAATTTTAACTACTTTAAATTGAGAGATGATAAAAAAATTGTTGGAAGAATTACCGTCTTTGGAGCCCAACGGAAAATGGTTTTTTCAAATACGTAACTCCCCTTAAGGGGTCCACCAGTAACACTTGGTAGTTTTCCAGGCCAATTAGCTCTTATCTCCACTGTGTTATTAAAAATGTAAAAGAATATATAAAATAAAATAGAGCAGAATTAAATTTATAATTAAAAATAATTAATGTTTAGTACCAGTGTGTCCAGTATTCTTAATGGTCATTTCTGACGGTACATCATTACAGTTTGTAAATTTTAATTTATCCTTGATAGGTGTATAACTACCAGGCTGGTCGTTTAAATCCATAGCTACTGGACATTGAAAGTGCCCTTTACATTTTGAAAAATGTTTTCCCCAGTTTTTAGCATCTTTATACGTAAATTTGACTAAAAGAAGTATTTAAAAAATTTAAAACATTTTTATTGAGAAGCTATTATCTAAATTAATGCTTTTACTAGTTGGATCATGTTTAAAGAATAAATGCTTTTCCACTATTTCACAAAATATTATCGTATCTGTAATGCGTATCCACTCATATTTATTTGTAAAAAAATTATTAAATTTTTTTAAAAAAGTTTAAAAAATATTGCACTTACTATCTCCTATAATAAGACTGGGAAGAATGGTCGCTATCAAGTATCGCAGGTACATTTCGAAACTCTGTATTTTATAAAATGAAATGATAAAAACAATATCACAACTTTATATAAGGATATAAATTTAAATTCTTACTTCTTTCTTGGTTTTCGTGAAGAAAGAATTTGCTCTTGAAGAAACGACTACATTATGTAGCCAGAGTTTCCTATCTTTCTTATCTCCCTCTCTTATAGTTCATTATGCACGTGATTGTGTCGGGAATTTAGTTTTGTAAATATTTTTAAAGTTCATCGCTTCAAAAATTGGGTGATATCACAAGTGGAGCAAACTAGATTCTTGAGTGGGGGGACGCTAGCTCATCACCTTTATTTACATCGAACTTAACCTTAACATTTTTGATGAAAGACTCTTCTAACATCGTACATTTTTCATTTAAAAGTAACTATTTTTAATGCCTCAATAAATTATCATAGAAAACTAAATTTAAGTTTCTTAGACTTACAAAAACTTTAATTTAAGATTCTATAGAAATAGATAATATAAAATAAGAAACTTTAATAATGTGTTTCTCTGAGCCACTCGAATGTACCTTCTCATGATTTTCATACATTCTCGAGGATTCCCATTCAAATATTTGAAAGTATCTTAATTTTTAATTTTTGAGTGTGAAATATTTGCAATGCTAAAATATTTGTTGTAGTGTTTTTAGTACATTTAGAATTATTAACTTTGCATGTGCTATAGTTTTATCTATTCGTGAGTTTTAGGAGATTGCAAATTCAAATTGCACATTTGTAAGCTACCCGTCCAGAAAATTCTCTATCTTGTCATATTTTAAGTTGGTGTGAGGTCCCGTCCCTTTTGCCAAATCTACACTTTAATCAATAATTACCCCTAATGTAAATCGTGCCTTACCCAAACAAAAGTTAGTGTGAAGCGCATGAATTGGTTTAGGCTCGATAATGGGCAGCGCATTCATGACTTTAATAGCGACCAATTAAGGGTGGCTTTCCACTATATAAACCCCAAAAAAATGTCAAACCAGTCAGTCCAGTTCAAACAGCTCACTCGTCGTCGCGACTTTTCAGTTCAGTACCCTAGATCAGTTATCCGCTGACGGTACCGTAAGTCAGTCCGGTCAAAATTTCGCCTCCGCGATAGTTCAGTTCAGCCGCCGTCGCGATAATCCAGTCCAGTCAATTTCCTGTTGTAAATTCTGTCGTTATCAGTTCTTGAATTTTAACATAAAGGAATATATGTAACTAAAGGTGTAATCTCTGTCACAGTAAAATATTGAGTGTTGTGTTTGATTTAATACATAAAGGAATATGTGTAATTAGAAGTGTAAGGTGCAGACGAATCTCTGTCACAGTAAAATATTGAGTGGTATGTCCAATTGAACCATAAAGGAATATCTGTAATGAAAAGTGTAATCTCTGTCACCATCAATTATAAAGTGTTGTGACGAATTTAATTAACGGAACAATTACTTCCCGTAAGAAATTAGCTCTCTCTGTCATCATAGTAACAAATAATCTGCTACCAACTCGTGGATGTCCACAATCGCCACTCTTGGGTCTCTACTCCGATGCCGGGAAAAGATAAGGAGGCTCATCAACCTTTTGAAACGGATAGTCAACTCCATTTATTAATCGAAGGGCCCAATTGACCAATCCTTGAAAGATCTATCGGCAACCTTACACCAGAATCTTTAGGTCGCCAGATCTTATCACCACATGGTTCAAGAAATTCTTTGGGAACTAGAGCACGAGGCATCACAACAGATAAAAACCAAGTAATAATCGCCATTTAATTTCTCCACTTGCTTTTTCTCTCCTGACAGTAATCTAAATTCCATCCTTTATTTTTACTTAAAGCAGCCTTTCACTGGAAAAATTTGAGCACCCAAATCCAACTTCAACCATGTCAATTCATACAAACACTCAATGTGTAAATTAAAGAAATAAAATCACTAAATTTAATTTAATAGCATAAACCTTTTAATTTCTTTAACTCTCTATCTCTCTCTCAGTTTCCCTCAATCCCCGTTTCAGCCAAGCCGGAATAAACAATTGTTATGACTGTTCCGACGAGTGTTGATCAAAAAACGAGGATCCTATTTCTGATAATTGGGTAAGTGGCGTAAATATACCATTCATCAAGACGTCACATTGAGTTCTGATGGGGCCCCTGTCAGAATATCTAGTCTAGAAAAAACTGATTGGTGGCCTCTCCGTTTCCAGTAGAAAATTTCATGCTTCGTACAAGTATTGCAAATCCATTGGTATCTAATAGGGCCCCATTCAGAGAACTCCTAAAATCTTATATTGAAATTTAGGTCACTAATGAATATTTTTTCGAAGCCAGTACTATGACGAGAGTATCAAAATTAAAAAAAATTACGTTTCAAAATACGGTTCATGTGTTTTTAAAAGTCTAAAAACTATAAATACAACTTCCGCAAAAAGAAATTATTATCCTGATGCTTTTTTTAAAGAAAAAAGTTCTTGGTTCCATCTTTATGATTCCGTCTTTAAAAATTTATAATATTCATAAAAAATGACATATTCTGTCATTGTAAAAAGTTGTAAAGTACTCCATTTTTAGTGCTGCGAATATTTTAAATTATGGAATTTCAGTTTACTTTTTATTTGTCCGCCCGTTTGTCCTACCCTTTTTCAGGTAAATCCATCCCAAAATTCACAAGCCCCAAAGTTTTGAATTCCAAAAGAACATACGTGTCAATATTTGTCGCACAGAAAAAGTTCCAGCAGAAAGGTTTGATTCACTTTATTAATCAATGAAAAGGCTACGAAATCCTTTTTTCATAGGAGAATTGCGCATGCAACAGTAGTTAAAATTTTACTATTGTTATTATAAAATGAGATATTTAATATCACATTGTTGTCAATTATTAAAGTGAATTCTCGCACTAGTCGTACTTTGTAAATTTTTCAATAATAAATTACTATTTTGGATGCTTAGATAACCTCATATCGAAAGTTTTCGAAAGTGAACACGATTGAAATTAATTGCTGCCTACGAATCAGAAAATCAAAAGCTCTAATCATATATTCACTTTGTGTCACTTTTTTTCGTAAAATCAATTTCTAGTCACTCTTTAAAGATACTGTCATTGTAGTCAATTTTAAAAATAAAAATATCTCATTGTTTACTTTCTTTATTTAAATTATCCCATGGGTCAACAACTATGATTGATTAAGGTCCAGACCTATTTCTCTATTTTTTTATATCTTTTATAGTACTCTAACCGATTCCAAAATGTTTATGAAAGATATAATTAATTTAAAGATATGTCAAAGGATTTTGAAGATTTTAGTTCTTTCGTATTTATTGGTCAAAGCCTTGGATAAATAAACCGATTTGAGCGATGATCAAGCCTCCCCCTATACTTCAAGGGCCAGAAATTTATAAATGGCTCCTTGATCTGGGCTCTCAATTGAATTGCATCGAACACGTTCCAAAGAATCTTTTCTAAAAACGTTTTTATGAGAAATCCTCTTTGTTTAATAATAATTAGACTACTTGGTCAAAGGTAAAATTCTTATGTAAAAATTAATTTATTCATAAAGATTCATAATTTAATTGAAAATTTAACTCTTTGATTAAAAATTGATTTTTTTGTGCAAATTATTCTTCCAAACTGAAATCTTATTTAATCGAAATAAATATTTCATCATTATAGTCAAATATTCTTCGCTTTATATCAAAATTGATCTTCTTTGTCGAAAATTAAACTTTTTGTTCGGAAATTCTTGTGGGAATATTTGGTTGGAAATTTATTCTATTCTTATTGAAACTTAATCTTTTAATTAATTTAACTAATCCAGTAAAATATTTCATCAATTCAGTTGAAATTTTTTTTCTTTCTTTGAAAATAATTCATTTTTAGTTGGATTTTACATGTTTGATTAAAATGTAATGTATTTTGTAAAAAAAATATTTCTTTATTGAAAATTCATCTTTTTGGTTGAAAACTTAGTTAAATTGTTGAAAATTCGTTTCTCTGTTGTTTGAACAATAATTTTTCTAAATAAAAATTTTAGTAATTGCAGTTGAAAATTCAAGTGTACGTTTTGAAAATTAGTTCTACATCTTTGTTTGAAAATTAATTTTTTAACAAAAAATTGAATTCATCCAGTTAAATTTTTCTTTATTATATCAGTTAAAAATTCAATTCTTTGTTACATAATTAATTTCTTTGTATGAAAATTCAACTATATTTCCGTTGATTTTTCCTTGTTAAAAATTCGACTTTTTTGTCAGGGAATTAATCTTCATGGTGATAGATTCATTTTTTGGTCAGAAGTTCAATTATTTTAGTTAAAGATTCATTATTTTAGTCAAAAATTAATCCTTTTGGTGTAAAATTCTATAGTTAAAATCATCACAATTATAAGAAATCTATCCATTTGGTTAACAAATTAATTTTTTTATTTATAACTAATTCTTTAGCAATTCAATTTCTGGTTACAAAATTATCTTTTTGCTTTAAAATTCAACTATGTGGGCAAAATTAATCATTTTTTGTTCTAAATTCAATTATTTTATTGAAACTGAATTAATCTTATTAGAAATCCGTGTTTTTTGTTAGAAAATTAATCTCCTTTTTTTAACTATTATCTTCTTGTGTTAAAAAGTAATTTTTGTAGTTGAAAATTTAACTTTTTTTTAAGGATTCGTTTATATAGTTAAAGATTAATTTGAAAAACTTAAATATGACTCATATAACTCATATATAATATCATCAATAGGCACACTGGATTAGAGCGACCTTTGTGATTTTTTTCTGTTAAGTAAAGTTGTTTTTTTTTTTCAAAAAATTTTATTCTTCTACAATTTTTTTTATTTTTATATATGATATTTGGGTTGTCCAATGACGCATTATAAGACCAGTTTCAATGAGCACATTAAATAAGGATGAACGGAAATTAATATTCAGTTTCATTTAAACTAGTTTAGTTTTCCTTAAAATGATAATTAATTAAAAAATTAATATTCGCATACTTAGCGCAGGATTCCAAATCGCTTAGAAATTCCACTATTTTGATTAGAAAATACGACATTCAATACCTTATTTTTTCTTCGTATTTTAGCTTCTAAAGATATTAAATTAAAATTTTCATCATTCAGGAATTAATTCAAAAACTATCAACATGAAGTATCTTATTAGTCATAATTCGTAAATTTTTAAATAAAAAAATAGTGTTTTCTTCTTATCTTTTCTATAAGGATTAAAATTGAAATTGGAAAATTTAAAACTATAACTATTTAAAATTTATTAATATTTGACTGTGAAAGAGTTTTTGAATAAATAATTCTGTTTTTATTTTGTAGTTTTTGAAATAACTGTTTTCATTGTAAACATAAGTTGTTTTTCAGACTAGAGTTATCTCCAACGCATCAGCTAATAGAAAGCTGTAATAATGTTTATCCTAATTTATAATATTTCATATTGAAAAATTAACAATTTTTAAATCTACTATTATTCTAAAATTAAATATTGTAAAATTCTAAAAACTTGGAACTCGAAATTATTCTATTTCTACTGTTGGGAACATTTTAGATCACAGGATTTTTAAAACAATCTCAGATTTCAAAACAGTGTATAATTTTGAACATCGTACAATACAATCAATGAAAATTACATAAAGTTGATCTGTAATAAATTATACATTATTTTGAGTTTACAATTTACATATTTGAAATGCTCAGATTTTTAGTTGAGATGATTAAAAATTGCTTTGCTATTTAAAAACATAACAATTTTAATCTTTTCTCAAAATATAATATTCGAAATTGACTCAAATTTGGCATAAACTCAAAATACAAAATCAAAAATTTTCTGAAAAACTGGAATAATTTCTTTATAAATTTTTATCTTAACTTTAAAGAAATTATTTATAATTTAAATCAAAGGCAAAATACATAATTAAAAATTTTCAACGACAAAAAATCCTAATTATAGCGTGTTTTAAATTCCATTTAAAAAGCCTATTTTTTAATTTTTTATTTAGTGCTAATCAATACGTAATTAGATTTATTAAAAGAATGGTTTAAAAGCATTTATAACTTGTTATAATTACATTCTCTTAGAATACTGCTAGAGAGTTGCAGTTTTTTTTAAACGTTCCACTTTTTATCATAAAAAGAAGTGCTATCATTTTTTACAGAATATTTAATATGCGCAATTAATTGCCATATATAATTTTGCAATACTTTCTTAACGAGGATCTGGACTACAATTTAAAAAAAAATAAATTGAGCTAAATATATTGAAACCGGACATGTTTCAGTTTGAAGGTTGCTCGGGTCTGCTGGACCCGTTCTGGGAGGAATAGAAAATTTTGAGGAAAAAAAAATTAATTTTTTAAACTGAAGTATAACCTTTCTTATTTTTGGTGAAAAGCTGATATTTTAAGTTTAAAATAAAACATTAAGTCATAAATAACTTTTTTTAGTTGAAACTTCAACTGCTAAAACAATTTGTAAAATTTTAGCTACCACATCCATTTCGCCTTCCACACTTTTTATAAAATGAATGCTCTTGTAAACTTTTAGATTTTTCCCTATATTAAGAGAATAATGTAGTAATATTATCCAATCAAACTAAAATTTGGAGAGCTTACTGCTGTTGGCGAGATACAAATTTTTCTCACTGTTAAAATAGGCTACCCAAAAAAATTCGTTTTCGACACATTCTACCCTAGATCTAGATATAATCTTAAAAGGTGCCAGGCAGGAGGCAAAATTAAAAATAATTTGTGCATAGATTTGCAATAACAGGATCATATACAGTTCGCTCTCTGAATTATGCCGCTCTAAATAATTCCGATTTTCCTCATTCTTGCACGAACGCATCCCCCACCATCGAGCTATTGCACCAAGATTTGGCATTTCAATCCAGTCTTTCTGAATAGAGCCACTCAAATACGTGCACGATAATATACTATTTTTCTTTTTTTCGTAATCGTACATAAAAACGAAATTATGAAATCAGGTTTTCTAATAGTTTTAGATTAGTTTCATTATTAAAACTTTCGATATTTCCGATAAAAATAAAGTAAACTTTTTGCTTTCTTTTACTTATTGATAAATTATTTATTTAATGAAGTTATGGTTATTCTTTAAAGAAAAAGCCATGAGTTTTTCATTCATAATGATGAAAACTTTATACAGCACAGTGCAAAAATAGAGTAAAAACTTTTTTTTTCAAATATATACTAGAAGTCCAATTATTGTCGGGCCGACCTATGTCTTCCTAGAACTGCTAGCCCACACAGTTTCTCAGCCGCGTTGTAATGTCAATAATGGGTCGCCACCGTATGTACAATCCACATGCCTTAGATGTATGTATTGTCCTGACTGTTTACGTTTTGACCGTCTGATTTCTGTCACGAAGCAAACCCCGAAACTGGACAGAAATGGGAATTCCGGTGTAACCAGAAAAGTGATCTAGAATTGAATTTCAAAAATATTCGTGAAAGTCCAATGCGTGATAAGCATGCGCTCGGAAGATTTTGACATATGAATGTGTTAACAAAAAAATATTTTTACGCCGAACATCTTAAAAAGATAGTAGACATTCGGCATGAATATCTGCATGTTAGGTTGAACAATCTTATCCTTTGAACATCTACATTTAAACATCCATTTTTCTCCGTTTAACGTCATATTTCGAAAGATTTATAATAAATCAGTTACTAAGAGGATTATTACTTTATAGCACATATAATAGTTTATCAAGTACTTACCGAATGAATGTATACACTTTGTACTTGCGGGGAGGAAAAAAGAAAACTGACGAGCGGCACTATTCAGGAAGAGTGGACGCGAATTCGATGGTACTTCCACGTGCTGAGTTCTACGAAAAATACTTCCCTACTGTTGGCAAATTGTTACATTCAAAACAACATATTTCAGTGCTATCTTCAACTGGCCCTTATGCAATTGACATTTTTATGTCGTCAAATATATGTGCCAAACGAGTTTTTAACAAAAGAAATGAAATAAAATATTCTAATTCGAACCAATTTCCGATCAATAATTTTAGACGTTGTGTCAGAGGTACTATGACAAATGATTATTTTCATTATTTTTTACTGTATTTTACATCCACAGTGCAAATTTTATTGCTTTATTTATATTTCACATATTAAAAACAACTTTATCTTTATATTCAACAAAATAGTTACTATGAAAGGCGAACAATATACTAATTAAAATTTTTTTGGTTATATTCACACACCCTATTCTGTATGTATAAGAAAATAGAATTTTTTTCATCAAATCTCCACATTTTGAGACCTCCTGAGTGAGAAAATATGATTTTTATGAAGGTGTCTACCTGTCTGTCTGTAGTTTGTAGTTTGTAGTTTGTAGTTTGTTGTTTGTTGTTTGTAGTTTGTATTTTATAGGCACAATAACTTTCGAAAGATTGATCAGATTGGATTTTGCTTTTACGCACTTTTTTAAAGCCTGAAAATAAAGAATAAGTTTGTCATTCAGCTACTTTGGATGAAAATTCAAAAAGTGAGCACATTTTAAAAATTTTTGAGACTATTTGTTTTAAGATATAAAAATTTTATGTACAGCTATTTACAGTACTCGAAAACTCAAAAACTTTATCCTAAAGACTTTTTTCAATAAAATCCAAATTACCAGAGTCATAGCATTTTCAAAATCCAAAAAAACAGACCAAAATTAACATTTGAAGCCAAACAAATTCATGATACGAAAAGAAGTCACGTGAAGAAAAACGTTTATTTTTCAAACCAGGACAAGATTAACATCAAAAAATTTTGAATTTTGTCTAAAAGTTGAAAATTCAAATTTTGTGCATACAAAAAGTAACGAAAACTAAAAAATTCCATTCTACGGCCAATCTGTGCAAGATACGAAAAAAATTAATGAACTAAAATTGGGCGCCCTAAAAAGATTTACAAATTTGTCTTGAATTATTTTCCAATAGGATGCGTAGTTTTTGGTTTTAGTCGCCAGAAGCTACATTAAAAAAAAAAATTAAAGTTTTGGACAAACGGCACAAGCTATGAAAAAATAAATGGACAAACGTTGCTCTTTAAAAAAGCGAAAACTCGTTCAACTTTGTCATGAATAATTTTTGATAGGGCACGCATTTTTATTTTTGATTCGTAAAAAGTAGTCCACCCCAAAAAGATCTTTACATTTTTTACTAATCATTTTTAAATAGGATGATTACATTGTATTTCAATCGTAAATAATAAGATTAAAAAATTTAAAAAACAATTGTGTAAAAACGGCACAAGAGACGAACAAAATTAAGAGACAAAAGTTATTAAAAGATGCAAAAAAAATTAATAAACTGAAATTGGGCGACCTAAGAAGATTTACATGAATTTGTCATGAATTATTTTTTAATAGGATGCATAGTTTTTGGTTTTAGTCGCCAGAAGCTACATTAAAAATAAAAAATTAAAGTTTTGGACAAACGGTACAAGCTATGAAAAAATAAATGAACAAACGTTGCTCTTGAAAAAAGCGAAAACTCTTTCAACTTTGTCATGAATAATTTTTGATAGGGCACGCAGTTTTTGTTTTATTCGTAAAAAGTAGTCTACCCCAAAAAGATCTATACATTTTTTACTAATCATTTTTAAATAGGATGATTACATTTTCTTCCAATCGTACATAATAAGATTAAAAAATTTTTAAAATAATTGTGTAAAAACGGCACAAGAGACGAAAAAAATTAAAAGACAAAAGTTGTTAAACCAAAAAATATCAACAAGTCTGTTATAAACTAGAATAACGTTTTATTTACCAAAATTTTTCACCTATAATATATCCACATTGAATGTGAAGAAATTAGATTTATGGCAAAAAGACGCA
Source organism: Druon quercuslanigerum (assembly GCA_010014905.2). Classification (NCBI taxonomy): domain Eukaryota; kingdom Metazoa; phylum Arthropoda; class Insecta; order Hymenoptera; family Cynipidae; genus Druon; species Druon quercuslanigerum. The sequence goes on from JAAAKG020143032.1 coordinate 31,780, forward strand.
AGTTGCAGCAAAATATTTAATAATAAGTTTTATTTTAATAGAATGCCCATTTTTCTAATGATAAAAATAAGACTTTAGAATAATTTTGTTTTAATGCTAATGCATATCATGAATGTTACAAATGTGGGGTACGTAGAAAGCCCTAGCGCGTAGCGCGACACGAGAATGTGCTCGCGCAGTGGACAGATTATTTAAATAAATATTTAGGTGGTGTTTTTTCATTAAAAAAATGTGTAAATAAGTGTTAAATACTCGGATTCTTTAGATGAATATAAATTTTAGTTTCCTGTCACGTGTTTTGGGCATCCATTCGTCTGCTTACTAAAGCATACTTTAATGCGTAAAAACTTTTAAAGATGGCTCTGCATCATATAATACTACAGCGTCTAGTCATAAGGAGCAAAAAATCTAAACCATTGGTGATGGTCCCTCAAAGCTATTTGGCGAATCGTTAGCGCCATCTTGTGCAAACACCATATGAATTGGACGATTGTTTCGCGGCTGGGGAGGTCTGACATTCGACGTGTCCTCCCCTTCCAACTTAATTTTCCTGAATCCATTTACCTAAAAGAAAATGTAGGAATATAAAATAGTAGCAGTAAATATATTATTGAACTGATTTTCTTTAATGTTTAAAATAAATATAATTATGTTCTTACTAGTTTTTTGGATAAACTGAGAAAATACATTGGTTCGATCCAAGTCGCAGATTCATAGCAAGGCGGATAATCCAAGGATCCTGGGTAAATTGTATATTCTGGAACTCCTACAGCTACAAATTTTGTTAAGGAGAACGGGCGCAACGGAGCAGTTGAATTTATAGATTGCACCTTATGTATAATTTGTTCCATTTCTTTGAAATCAGGATCGGTTTCCGCACACTAAAATTTCAAGGATAAATCAATAAAATGTGATTTTCGTTAAGCTAAATTCAATTATTTTTCATATCCTCAAATTTTCTGGGACATGCGTTTTTAATAGTGTTTCAAATGATTTAAAAAATTTGAAATATATTTGTAACATGCGAGGAGTTTTCAAGAGCTTCTCACGAAATTATCACGATTTGAAATATCTCACGAAATTGTAAATAGAATCGAATAATCTCAAGTGATTCCAAATGATTTTTTAAAAATTGTAGTGTATTTGCATAAATTTCAATAAGTTTTTGAAAAGTACTTTTAGAAGCTACAAGGGATTTAAAATGATTAAAAGATTTTAAGGGATTCATAAAAGTGCCAAGGAATTTCAAAACCTTTAATATATTTAAAGAGATTTCAAAAAACTTAAAAGAATTGAAACGGTTTTATAATATGTAGAAAAATCCTAAGGAATGTTTAATTTCTTTCAATAGTTTAAAAAAATTCCAACAAATTTGAAGGAATTTTAAAAATGCTTTTGTGTTTTAAAAGAATTTCTTAAAATTTCAGAAGAAGATGTGATTTTCCATCAATGTTCACAAGAGTGATTGCTTACACAATTAATTATCATTGTTAATAATATTCTCTTAGAAGAATATTATTTGTCAATATTTTTAAATCTATATATAATCTGTATATATAAAATCTATATATTCAAATCTATTTGTCAATAGAGTTCAAAATATAAAATATAAAATTTGCGTAAAAGTTTAATATTTTTAAATGTTAAAAATAAAATATGCGATACAATCGAACCTTTAGTTGAAACTTTGATTCTGCATTTATAATAAATTCATTACAAAAATACATTGAGGACAAATTTTCATAACATAAATTTCAGAATTAAGTAGTACAATCCAAATGCATTAAAACAACAATTGGGCAGGGCTTACAACAAGAGCTACATACTCAAATGCGCATGCGTCGCATTCGGCATCTAATTGGTTGCTCTTCGCGTGAAGTTTAAAATGCTAAAGAATATTATTTTCTTGTTTATTATAAATAATGGAATTTCAACTTAATTAACAAATTTTCATTTCTTTTTAAAATTTGTTTTGTCTTTTTTAGAAAATTGCTTTTGAGAAATCTTAAAAAAATAAAACGATCCTAATAAATGATAGCTGAATTTTTAGGTGAAAATATTATCAACAACCACCTTCCCGAATTTTTCAAGAAGTAAAGCAATTCGCAGAATATTTAATTTGTTAACAGAAAAATGTTAATACATTGTAAATTATAGGTCATTTTCCGATAATTTTCTTTTTTGAAGTTTTCGCGAAAAAATGAAGCTATCACCTATTAGGATAGTATATTTTTTAAAATTTCCTAAGAAGTTTTATAGGCATAATCTTTTTTTAAGAAATAAAAATGGTTTAATAACATATTGCTGGCTATTAAAAATTTTTTTATAAAAATAAACCATTTCCCCTGTAATTATACCATCAGCAATAATCTTACGTCTTTCACAAGTATAATTAGTTTTTTTTTGTCTGAATCCATTTCTTTACTTGCATGTGCTACTTTAATTTGACATTAAAAAAACCTTGATTTTAAATTCAAAATATTGAGGTGGTTTCGATAGTTTCGAGTTTACTTATATTAAATCTGCAATCGTGAAATACAGGAATGAATTATAGTGAGATATATCGGGTACTGGTCAGGTACCTATCGGGCACCGATAAGGTTTCCTAATCGGCAGTCCCGACCTGGCCCCGGTTGGAGCGTGTGTTTCATCCGCGATCTGAACCCCGGCCAGGATTCCCGAGCTGGCCTGGCTTGACCCTCATCGGGGCCGGACAACGCGTTACTGTCAGACAATCACGTTTAAACACTGGTGTTTGTATATTATTTTGTAAAAATAATACACAAACCCTTGTTGAAAAAAAGCATTTCAAGTAAATTGTCTGCACTTCTTACCTCGATCTTCATTTTGAATATTACAAGACCGTCCTTCTGTGATTCAGCTTTCGCAAATGATTTCAATTTTTCTTTATAAAAATATACGTGCATCTCCATGTCCACCCTTTTGAACAAAAATGATGACATGAAATTTAATATCAAACGTTCTGTCAATGTAAGTGGCATTTTTGACTTACGATAAGCTGCTTTTATCACCAGGTTTATAATGTATGTATTCGATCCACTTTGTATTTGTAAAGTTAAAATAAAAATTATTATAATTATTATGATAATGCAAAATGGCTTCATTAATTAACTTAATTTGAATAAGTGAAAAGTTTACTAATTGATTGAAAATCTAATTTTTGACTAATGAAATATTAATGTTTTGATTCAACGAATTCAATAATGTACAAAATCATAGGTTTATCGAAGCTGCAAAAGTTGTTAAAAAAATTGTGAATAATTTTGTTGGTAGTCTTGGTTATTAAGCCATTACTGTATTTATTTAGTGTTTCCTTGTAACATACTTGCAAGTCTTACAATATTGCATTGTCATTGTGTTAATAAAGGGAGAAATGCTGCAATACCACATTTTTATAAATAAGCTTTTTAAATTTAAAAACAAATAAAGTAGCGAAATACCGCTACTACAACTAGCGAGGTTTAAATAATTTAAATTAAGAGATGATAAAAAATTTTGGAAGAATTACCTCCTTTGGGGCCCAACGGAAAATGGATTTTTCAAATACGTAAATCCCCTTAAGAGGTCCACCAGTAACGCTTGGACGTTTTCCAGACCAATCAGCTCTTATCTCCACTGTATTATAGAAAATGCAAAAGAATATATAAAATCAAAAGAAGCCAAATTAAATTTATAATTTAAAATAATTAATGTTTGGTACCAGTGTGGCCAGTGTTCTTCATGGTCATTTTTGACGGTACATCATTACGGTTTGTAAATTTTAATGTTTCCTTGAGTGGTTGATAACTACCAGACTTGTCCATTATATCCATAGCCACAGGACTTTGATATTTCCCTTTGCATTTTGAAAAATGTTTTCCCCAGTTTTTAGCATCTTTATAAGTAAATTTTACTGGAAACAATATATACAAAATTTAAAACATTTTTAATGAGAAACCATTATCTAAATTAATGCTGTTACTATTTGGATCATGTTTAAAGAACAAATGCTTTTTTATTATTCCACCAAATATGATCGTTTCTGTAATGCATATTCACTTATATTTATTCGTGAAGAAAATTATGAAATTTGTTTTAAAAAGTTTCAAAAATATTGCACTTACTATCTCCTATAATAAGACTGGGAAGAATTGTCGCTATCAAGTATCGCAGGTACATTTCGCAACTCTGTATTTTATAAAATGATATGATGAAAACAATATTACAACTTTATATTAGGTTATAAATTTTAATTCTCACTTCTTTTTCAATTCTCTTGCAGATGCCAACGGTGCGATGAATAAAATCGAAAGACTATACATCCGCTTGTAGTATATTGAAGAAAAAATGCCATATTATATAGCCAGACATTCTTATCTTTCTTATCTCCCTGTCTTATAGTTTATTATGCACGTGATTGTGTCGTGAATTTAGTTTTGTAAATACTTTTAATGTTCGTCGCCTTAAACATTTGATGTCACTGCAAGTTGAGCAAACTAGATTCTTGAGAGGGGGGACTCCAGCTCACACATTCTTCATGAAAGACTCTTCTAACATCGTACATTTTTCATTAAAAAATAACTATTTTCAATGCCTGAATAATTTTTCATAGAACGCTAAATTTAAGTTTCTTAGACTTGCAAATGCTTCAATTTAAGATTTCATAGAAATAAATAATACAAAATAAGAAACTTTAATAATGTGTTTCTCTGAGCCACTCGAACCTACCTTCTTGATTTTCACATATTCTCTAGGATTGCCATTCCAATGTTTGAAAGTCTCTTAATTTTTATTCATTTAGTGTAAACTGTTTGCAATGTTAAAATGGTTGTTGCATTGTTTTTAGTACTTTTAGAATTATGAACTTTTTTTGTGCTAACGTTTTATCTATTCCTTTGTTTTGGGAGATTGCAAATTCAAATTCCACATTTCTAAGCTACCCGTGCAGAAATTTCCCCATCTTTCCCTATTTAAAGTTGAGTTCTGATAGGGCACCTGTCGGAATATTTAGTATAGAAAAATTGGTTGGGGTCTTTATCAGAATATCTAGTATAGAAAAAATTAGTGTGGGCCCCTATCAGAATATTTAGTGTAGAAAAAACTGATTGGTGCCCCGTCAGTTTCTAGTGCAGAATTTCATGCTTCGTATAAGTATTGTAAATCTATCGTTATCTAATCGGGCCCGGTTCAGAGAACTCCTAAAATCTTATATTGCCATTAAGGGCACTAATGAATATTTGTTTCGGAGACAGATAGATATTTTTCAGTTAAAGTTAAAAATGATAAGTCAAGTACAGCTGGACAGTGCTTTGCCAGAGCAGGACTGACACAGTACTGGACATCAGTATACACAATCGTCAATTCCTCTAGTACTGGGGAACGACTGGCTCCACGATCAGCGCAGTACTATGACGACAGTATGAACATGAAAAAATTACGTTTCAAAATATGGTTCGTGTGTTACCTATTGTACATTAGCCTTTAAAATCTAAGTTTCTCTAAGGAGGCCAGTTTTCTCCATATATTCGCATATCGCTGAATAAAAGATATTTTCAAAATCCTTTGGCATTGGCCCATGAGCATTTCTGCCACTATCTTCACCTGCTTTCTTTCCATGTTCAGGAGTTTCTTAGGTTTTCCTGAGCATGGTGCTTTGATAAACTTTTTCGAGTGTATAATATACCCTTATCCACCTTTCAATTACTCCGTATGCTCCATCATAAGCCACCTTTCGATGGCATGCTTAGCCAAAGCATATGAGATCTCGCAGTATGGCTCATGTCCATTAAAGATCTTCGTAGTCCCATTTCTTGCAAGCATATCCACTCTTTTGTTGCCCTCAATGTACTCATGTCCGAAAACCCAGATCAATTTAACCCAGTTTTTACCAGACGCTTCGAGAAGCTCTGGAAGGCAGCTCCAGACTAGTCTGGATGTAAATTCTTCTAATTGGAGGGCAGAGCATATGCAAACGTGGTGATTTATATAACCCCGCTTTCGATTTGGAATACAGTAGTGAATTCACCCAATGCGATTGTTATCTCATTACTGGGTTCCACACCATATATTTCAGTTTCGGATCCTAAGGTATCTCTTGAACCATCTGTGTACCAAACGACTCCTTCTTTAGTAAAAAAGTTTTTTCTCCTTTGCTCTTCATGTCAATCTTTTGTTTATGAAAATATGATTTTGAATGGTTTCATGATTGAGTATTCTTTCAGAATGTAATCCGAGTGCATGCATAGGATTTCATCACCGGTCAGCACGTTCCTTATTGAGTCCTGCAGGTCAACTTCTTTGACATTACTATGCCTTTCTTGAAGTAAGAGTCTATAAGCCTTCGCTGCATGACCAAGCAAAATATCCTTTGCAGGCTCTCCATCCGGTTCCTGGAACTTACCAGATTGGTTCTTGGCACCCAGATCAATAAGGCATAGGTTATAATTGGTCTAATGATTACCGTATATAACCAGTATACTACTTTGGGCTTTAGCCCCAAGTTTTCCCAATTGCATCTCTGCAAGCTCGGAAGGCTGCCCTGACCTTTTTAACTTGAGCATCAACATGAAGTTTCCGTATTAATTTCGGACATGGGGTTTTGAAAAATCATCCTTCTGACTGTTTGGATCCAATGATGCATTTCAGGACCAGTTTTAATAAGCACACTGAATAAGGATAAATGGAACTTAATATTTTGCGCTAGGATTGTTTGAAGACTTTGAGGGTGATTTGATGCCTTACTCTTTCTTCTTATTTTAGCTTTTAAATACATTAAATAAAAATTGTTATTAGTCATACATTGTAAATTTTTAAATAAAAAAATACTGTTTTCTTAACTTTGATAATCTTAGATACCCTTAGATTGATTTGATTTTTATCAAATCTACTTATTAGATAATCTCACATCGAACGCCATTCAAATAGAACAATTTCCATTCCGTAATTAGAGACCTTTAGAATCTCAAAGTTGAACGTTTAGAAAGTGCAAATGTTAGTTCTATAAGCATAAGAATTGAAATTGAAGATTATAAAACTATAACTATTTAAAACTTATTATTTTTTGACTGTGACAGAGTTCGTTAATAAATAATTCTGTTTTTATTCTGTAGTTTTTGTATTAACTGTTTCAATTATAGAAATAAGTGATTTTCAGACTAGATTTATCTCCAACGCATCAGCAAATAGAAAGCTCTAATAATGTTTATGCTAATTTAGAATAGTTCATTTCGAAAAATTACCAATTTTTAAATCTGCTATTATTCTACAATTTAATATTGTAAATTCTAAAAACTTGAGATCGAAATGATTCTATTTCTGCTATTAAGAACATTTTAAAACCCAGGATTTTTAATAAAATCTCAGATTTTAAAACAGTGTACAATTTTGAACACAGCAGAATACAATGAATGAAAGTTACATAAAGCTTGTAATTTAAAATTAGAAGAGTTCTTTGTCAGGCTGTCATTTTTAGCTGTTGTAATAATTAATTGCATTTCATCATTTTACTGCGGAATTATTTATAACGTGAATAAACAAAAATGACGTAGACTAAGTGTGTAAATAATTTTGTTATTCATTTCAAAGTTGACATTGATTCTGTACAAGTTTCACAATATTATCTGTTCTAATGCGAGGGAAAATATTGAGAAACCTGAGTTAAATTATGATCATAAGGTCAAAAAAAAAACAATCCGTAACTGAAAAATTGGGTTTCGTGAGAGTTAATAAATGGGCCAAACAATATTTAATTGGATTCTATAAAAATTATTTTTTTAATTATTTATAACTGTTTTTATAATAATATTCGCTTAGAATAATGCTAGAAAGTTGCAGTTCTATATAAAATGTTCCAATTTCTTTACTTTTTCAAATAAAATAAGGTATTAATGAATTTAAGTTAACAAAAATAATTTTTCAACCAATTTTTTATTATTTTTGATTATATTCTCTACGAATTTTTTAAAAATGTTGCGGGTTTTTAGCAAATTTTAAAACTTTTTCCACTTTTCACTTAATGAAGTGACAACTAATGCAAGTTAGTAAACACAATAGCTCATACAAGTTATTATTATTTGCAACTATCTTCTCTTGGATAATTGATAAAAATTGGTGGTTGCTTCTGAAATTTATTACTTTCGCTTGGCTTTTTACCCAGGTGCAAAAATGATATATCGTTCATATAAAATGTGAACTTTTATACATAATAATAATTTGTTTTATACAAAAAATGTATAAAACAGATTAATATTATATTTAATACTTCACGCTATCAGGATGTCCTAAAGGCAACGTAACACCTGAATAATTTTACAGGTAAAATATTTTGTCATAAAGGTCAAGGTCACTTTTAGAGTAACTTTTAACGAAGGATCTAGTGGTGACCTTGAATTTGACATTGAGTTTGAACTTTAAGGTTATTTCAAGGTCAACTTTTTTTTCTTAAATAGGAAGACCTTTTTTGACAGTGGCAATCGAAAGAGCGGGTAATTTTACGTGCAAACATGTACTCAGGTCGTGGGTCAATGATGACCTTTAAATGGATCTGCAAGTTGACCTTGAATTCATGTTGAAATATTCTTTAAATTCTCTGTATTGATCAAATTAAATAGAAATAGTAGAATTTCTTAGAAAATAGTAGAATTTTCAACAAATAAATTTTTAAAGTTTTATTATTCTGCGTTTATTAAATAGTGTATTATTTCATTCATTGTTTAAAAAAATTATAATTTACAACTCAATCTTCTTCTCTATTCCATTATTAGAGGGTAATGTATGATTTTGAGGAGCAAATAAACTCTAGAACGATACCAGCTTTCAAGGTTTTGAGAAGGAGGAAAAAGATATGTTATATACAAACATATGTTCGGATTATTCAAATTTGTGGACTTTCTAGATAAATTCAATAAATGATTGTTTAGTTCTGTAGGATATAATTTGATTATTTAAGTGATCAAATTGAAAAAAATCAGCCCGGTGGGCAGGCACTTTTTTCAAATCACGCGTTGTCTGGCTTAAGATGTTCATTTTGGTATGTTTTTTTTTATTTGCAAATACTATAACTCTGATAATTTTTATGCTATCGAAAAAAGTCATAAGGATACATTTTTCAAATTTCTGAGTATCATAAATAGCCGTACATAGAATTTTAAAATATTCAAAAAAAGTAGTCTTGAATATTTAAAAAAATCGCTCACTCGATAATATATCTGTCTTGCGCTTCGCGCTCGATATAGTATAGCATTCACATCGCGCTACGCGCTCGGACTTTCTATGTACAGCACAGTTGTGCGCAAGCCTTTTAAAATGAGAGGTCCAAGCATCGACCACTGTCATTTGTTGATTGTGAATGCTCTTTACTTAAAGCTTTTTCCTCACGACCGTGAGATAGGTGCTTGCAGTTTGTGACGGAATCAATAAGACGATCCGGCAAAAGTCTCGTGCATCCCTGAGGACACATAGAGACCCAAGGTCGACCGCCTTTTACATATTTCCCACAAGTGATTTAGCTTGTTGTTCACACGCAGTATGCTTTTCAGGCTATTAACCAGTGAAAGCTTGCATCTCTTAGAGCGCCGATGATAAGGGCGATTAACTAACCAGAATATTCCGGGCACAATCATCGCAACTTCCTTATAAGGTCTCTATACCTCTCTTTTTTAAATTCTTATTAGCTATGATGTTTTTGTCAGCTTATGGCGAAAATTTGATAACGAACATGGTTCGTTTCTCAAAGTCAGGGAGAACTATGTCAGGCCTCGAGTGCGCATCTTTGCGCACTTCTGATTCACGACAGTTTATTCTATTTTCATAGGAGCGTTTAGTGCAGCATTATTAAGGTTAATGCCGTAAGAGTGACAGAGATGATAATAAAGCACTCTTAGTGCCGCATTGTGCCTTCGGATGTAGGTCGTTCCCGCATGAATTGGACAACTAGACAGTATGTGTCCTAGATGCTCGTGTTGTGCGTGGTGCGCCAGTAAGCTGTCATCGGAAATATCTTGGCTCCAACTTGACATGCCGTAACGAAACCCTCCGTGCCCGACTTCACTTCGAATGATTTAAGGAAAGCAAAAGTAAGCTCACACGACATTGAAAGATACTCAATATTTCTGTTGAAGATGCTTTGCATTCTCTTATCGAGGAGCTGTTCCCGGAAGTTTTTCCCGTGTATTTTTTGAATCCGTGCTTTCAGGAGTGAGTACTCAAAATAGATAAGATTTGATGCATTCTGCTCAACCCTGATGCTGAAGTTAAGTCCGAGTGTTTCAGCAGCCTTCTCCGCTGCTTTGTACAGAAACACACCTTTGCCCACTTCCTCATGCTTACTGACAATTTTAAGAAGACGATCTCTTCCATTTGCGACTCTATGTGCTGTACTCAAAACAATCCTGTTGTGAAGACATTCAAGATTCAATATTCCGTGACCGCGTTGACGGCGTGAGATGTAGAGTCGTGGAACAAAAGACTTAAGATGGAAAGTGACCTTCTTACTTGTCACACGATTTTTTCCAGATGAGATGGTAAACCTGGCTTTTAAAAGTGGCATCAATCTCTCTATGCACCTCACGATTTGCGGATGGAACTTTGAGCTTTTCAAAAGACAAATGATAAGCTGATAAGAGGTCAAATCGAAAGCTTTCCGGTAATCAATCCAGGCCATCGATAGGTTACGCTAATAGGATGCTGCATCTTTGCAAACTCATCTATCGATAAGCAGGTTTTCCCGACATCCTGTAAAGCCTTTCTTTGAGCCGCGTTGTTCATACATTTCTTGCTACGCAGGTCCAAATGACCGAACAATCCTATCATTTAGGATAGCTTTAAATATCTTATACAGTATGTTTAGACAAGTGACTAGCCTATAATTCTTTTAGTCAGCTAAGTCGCGCATTTTCGGCAGGAGTAATGTGCGCCCTTTTTACAATCGACACCAGAATCGGCTCTTCCGACTTCAAATATGAGTGAAAATATGGTCCAGATGGTAATTGGTCCTGGAGCGGAATAGTTCTTCATACCTCTCAATACTTTTTTCACCTCCTCGGTAGTGATGGTTGGACATTCTTCCTTAGGTGTTGTTATGAGGGCACCACACAGCTCCTTTAAACTATTTATGTTCTCTGAGTCTTCGCCAAGTCTATTTTGCACTTCGTAGACTTCTTTCCAACAGACTTCGACCTCCTCTGGTTAGGGCGGGTAGCCGGCAGTAACTGGAGGGTCTTGTAAGAGTCGTGATGGGTCAGACAGAAACTGTTGCTTTTCTCTGACCCACCTCTCTCTCCGCTCTAGACTTCTCTTAGCGTCATATCGTATCCATATTCGCTCAACACTATGCTGCCTGATGGCCAGCACCTATGACTTGTTAAGTGTGTGATAATGGATCCGGAGTTGGCGCGCGAACTTTCGAACTTTGGCGGTAAAATTCCTGCTAGATTTTATATAGTCAATCACATAGTAAATGCGGGACGCGTACTGTCTTGTCCAGCCTACCTTTATGACGAGTTGATGCATTTGTCATTTTGTCTTATGATCAACCGCTGGTTTTGTTTAACGGTTCGCATCGGTCAAAGTTCTCGCTACATTATACACACAACAATTGATAGTCTAGTGGTTGGATTCTTCGGAAAATTGTCCACGAAGCTTTTCATCCATTTCAGCCAGATCTTTAGGCTTGGGAAAACCCCAGATGTTTATCCTCTCTTTCTCTGCTGCTGGCTTCTTCTGGCTCTGGTAGAGAGTGTTTCTCACACCACAGAGCATGCAGTCGTGCCATGTAAGTCTCTCGTTCAGGAGTTACACTCGCTTCTTAGCATTCTAGCAAGTCGTGATATTGTCGCTCCGTCCACCTAAAGTCCCGAAAATTCCGCCGATGCATTGCATTGACTCCATCTTCATTGGCTCCCTCAGATGTAGAATGGTCGTCATTGTTGGCCGATCCATTGTCGGGAGCCCTACGCCTTTTATTGCTTTCAACTGCACTTACCACAACTAAGTTTGGTGTTATTGTTGTTTCCACGAGAAACTAGTAAAAAGCGTTTGTCCTTACTTGTAGAGCCCCGCATACCAGGATAAGGCTGCGTCCTCTAAGAGGTTGCCCGGTATCTCAAAGTCACCGTTCTAGACACCACACCCAGGTGCCATTTAGCTTTCAGCACGGTTTTTCACATCTCCGCTTGGAAATTAATTCCTTGGGGACCACCCCTAGACAATTGTCCACGACTGCCTATTAATTTTTCGTAACCATATTCAGCAGAAACCCTTGGTGATGATAGCGGCCTGATCGCATAGAATCGGGCCCAAATCGTGCTATCTAGATGAGGCTAGAATCGATATGAAACGCGATACCCGATCGGGACCCAAGTGCAACGCCCAGAGATAAACAGGTCTGGCTCCGCTTAGGTCCATATTAATTTATTCCTATTATTCTTAATTTAAAGGATTTTTAAGTAAAAAAATAATAAAATCGTATATATTACCTCTTGAAGTGAAATTTGAGAATATAAAAATCAGATTATCAAACAGATCACGATATAAACACATTGGAGTATGTAATATTAGAAACAAAATATTTTTTAAACCATTTTTTTTGAGCAAGCGGAAAAAGTCGAAAGACGCAATATAACAGCCAACATTTGTGTATAATAAACTATTTAAGTATTTTGCAATATATTTTTGCTCTTAATTTCTATTTTAATCTTAAATGTAAGAAGTTACTTTGAAGGAAGCGGATTATAATGTTGCACAAGCTCGTTAAGTTTTTTTGACAAAATCGAATGTACTACAATAAGAAGGTTGTATTCATATACCGATTATATTAAATCACCTTAAAATACGTAAAAATGAATATGTTTATGACATCACTGTTTTTCTAGTTCGTTTTCACATTCAACACAGTAAATATTACTTTACCTTCTTTTCTTATAAATAAATAACCTAATTTCGAGGTTAGGTTTTATCTTAACATAATTTATTTTACTTACTATAGTCTTAACACGTAACTCAGGAATATTTTGAAGTATAAGACGCCTACGCACTCATCTTGTTCTCGCTTTTGGCATTTTGTCCGTTTTTTTCACTTTTTTAATTATTTATTAAAATATTTTTGACGTGTGACACTATACATTAAATCTTAGGAGATTTGGAATCAAGCCACTTTAGGCCCAGAAAATAATGGGATGCCATTAACCGTCAAAATTGGCTGTTAATTCGGGGTCTAGAGGGGGCCAAATTTAACATCCACAAAAGGGTGTGTCCAATCTGGCCCAAGTCGGAAATAAGGCAAATATTTCGCAATTTCTGCACATGGTATTCATTTATATTTATCTTCATAGAAAATTATGGAACGTGTATAAAAAAAGTTATAAAAATATCACTTTCTTTTTCCTATAATAAGACTGGGAAGAATAGTCCCTATCAACTATTGAAGGTAAATTTCGAAAGCATGCACATTAAAAAAAAATTAATAAATACATTTTGAGGCCTGTAAATCGAATGGTATTATAATAAAGAAAAAAATCGCTCTTGAAAAAACGACTATATATAGGTGGATATTCCTTTTTTAAAATGCCCAAGTACACCACCTTTACTTACGCTGACTTTAATCTTCACATTTTTTATAAAAGATTCATCTAACCCTGTACATTTTTCAATGAAAAATAACTATTTGTAATTCTCGAATAATCTGGAATTAATAGCCTAATGTAAATTCTACGAATTTTGAACAATTTAAATTGGAGACTAAAAATATAAACATTTAAAATTTAATCATATTTAACTGTTAAAGATATCACAAAAATAGTTATATTGTTATGCTATAGGTCTTAAAATGATTTGTTGTTGAATACTTGGGTCTATTGGACCTTAATGATCTCCAAGATAAGAAACTCTAATAACGTGCTTCTCCGAGCCACTCTACTGTATCTGCTTCCAAATGTTCAGTATTTTTAGTAGTTTCAGAAATATTTTTTAAGTTTTTTATTATATCCCTAATTTCGGAGGCATTGACTTTCTCAATTAGGATTTGTAAAGTATCGTGTTCTACATCGCAGTTGTGGGCTCTCAGATTCACCTTCTAATAATTCCTTATAAGTTTCTCAAAGTATTTCGTATCCCATCTATATCATATAACAGTTCACCTTTGCTGTTGCTCATGCTGCCTAGTCTGTGCTTCTACTTCTCTTTATATTGATCAACGTCCATTTATAAAACACTTTCTTGCTACCTTCAAATTCGTTTTGCATTTTTTTCTTCTGCTACGATTTTATCTTTACTTTTTTTAGCTAGCAGTTTAAATTTTCTCTCTTTGTGTCTCTAATCATTTTCAAGCCTATTTCTCCTGTCTTCGCCAAGGCCTGTGATATTCAAACTTTCTGTAATGCGTTTTTCTCTTTTCTTGGGCGGCTGTTTGCATTTCATCATTTCACTGCGCTTTACTAGACATTTTTTCCACAACCGCAGTACGACACACTTCAGTAGCACTCCTCACAATGACATGCTGGATCATAGTAGCTGATGCGCCTTATATATCTATTTGTGCCTCTGGTTTCTGTACATTCTCAATCTTGCTTTGTGTTTTCTTAGTTTTTTGGTTTTTTTCTTCTCCTTCCCTGACCTAAGTTTATTTAGGTGACCAGAAGGTGATGATCAATACAATCAATATTGCATTTAGAATCCCTGATGGCCCTCGTATATTTTACTATCTCTCTTAGTCTTTCGTCTGCGTCAACAATGTTGTCATTTGTTCTCGGATCCCCAAAATTACCTAGCAGCTTGCCTTTAGTTTGGCATTGAACGCCGACCCATCCGTTCATATCTCCTAGTAGAATGATTCACTCAGCATGATCGCAAGTACTTATAGTATCATGTAAAGTGTGCCAAAAGACGCCTTTTACTTCGCTCGGATCACCACCAACTAAGGCGTAGTACCCTATGATAATTAATATTGTGATTTTTTTATTTGATCCAACAACAATCTAGGAGACACAAAATCATAATCTCTGAGATGCTACTTCGCTCTTCTATGCATAATCAAACCTACACCTTGAATACCATGTCATTTCACTATCCACTCCTGACCATATTTCATGTCCACCTTCTAATAACCTATTTTCTATGTTTCTAATATCGTGCCCCTTTTTCTCTGTTTCAGGTACACATATTTCTCAACCAGTGAGAAGCAGTACATGAAAATAAGCGGATTTTAATATTTCGAGAAGTGGGTAAAATCGCATTTTGTCGGCGGCGTTGGGAAAAATATCTAGCTTCCTTACGTGCACGTCTTTCTTGATTTAAAGTTTCAGTCGATTCCAAGGCTATTCTACTGTTTGTATTGTTCATTATTTAAAATGTACGCCCAACTACCACGCCAATGCGAGAAATTTATTTTGCAAATCAAAATCTAGTCAAAAATAAATATTTAGTCGTCGTAGACTAGAGAGTCTGGTTGGTATTTTATACTGAGAATATTACTAGACTTTAACAGCGTAGTGTTAGATGGTAGTTCATATGATCACATTTGCCTATTTTGACCCACCTTTTTTTTAAATTCGATGAAATTCTCTGAAATATTACAATCTCTGAAATCTGAAATTGTAAATTCGTTGAAAATAAACGAAAAAAATGATAAAAGAATTAAATAATGAAGTTTTTTATCGTTATTTGATTTATGATATAAAAAGAGGACAGCCCCCCCCCCTAAAAAGAAATATAGTACAATTTTTATTGATATACAAATCTCAACATAACCTAAAGTTTAAAGTCTTATATCGCATTATTTCACCAAAAAATTTAAGATTAATCTCTTTGGCAAAGCTCTTGACTTTCTTTAATTTCAAAGTCACACTTTTAGTTTCCCGGCTTTAAACTATTTACGAAAATGAATTAAATTCTCTGCATGCAGAAATATAATTTAAAATTTACCGATTTTAAGGGGACATATTTGACGAGTGTTGACTCACGAATTTTTGAAATTTCTTAGAAATACTTTTAAATTATTAAAATATATTAAAAATTAATTAAAATCACTTTAGCACCCGTAAATTTAATATACCGTGAAATTCTCACTTCATTCATCCTAATTTTCTCCAGGCAAAACCGCCGCAAAGGGCATGAACGCCAAAGTTTGGAATGCCAAAAAGACATTACCATTAGGGCCATTATTTTTCGCAGCTAATATCATTAGGTAAAAAAAATTCTTAATAAATAATTAAAAATTTATTTATGAAACCAAAGACTTTATTTTTTTATCACTTACAGTTACATTCTTATAAAAGATTTTCAAACAAAACCCCCATACCCATACTATCTCCCCCCTACCGTCTTCAGCCGGATCTTTATGAGATGTACTCGCATTTGCTCAGACTTTTGGAAAACGAAGTGGAAAAATGCAGTAAACCATTTCCAAACGCAGCCGTTTAGCGAAAATTATCCATCTTGCACTTCATCAGGGAACACCCACTTCATTGGGCGTTTGTTTGCGGGCTGTAGAGGTCTAACATTCGACACGTCTCCCCCCTCCAATCTTATTTTCCTGAATCCATTGAGCTAAAAGAAAAAGGACGAATATAAAATACAACTTGTAAATAAATTATCAAACTCATTTTTGCATGTATTTTAAATAAACATAAACTCTTACTAGGTTATGGGAAATAGAGCCACCAAACGTAGGTTCGAACCAAGTCACAGATTCCGAGCAAGGCGGATAGTCCAGGGAGCCATTGTAAAATAGATATTGTAAACCGCCTTTATATGCAAAACTTGCTAAGGCAATTGGGTGTAAATCAGCTCTTGAATTTAAGGATTTCACATCATGTATAACATTTTCCAGTTCCGTTAACCAAGGATCAAATTCCAAAAACTGAAATTTTAAGGATGGATAAATAATATACAATTTTTCGTAATGACAAATTCAGTTTTCTTTTTCATTTCTTTACTTTGTCTAGTACATTCATTTTAAGTAGGATTTCAAAGGATTTTTTTCACATCCAAGGAGTTTTTAAGAGCTTCGAAAAGCTTGAAGGACTTTCAAAAATATTTTTAATATTTAAGACCTGTTTCAGACCTGTAAGTGTTTAAGGGTATTTCAAGGGCTGCAAGCTGATTCTATAACATTTTTGAGGATCTGAATGATTTTAAGTGATTTTAAAAGCCCTTAGGTATTTTAACAAATATTCCAGGATTTGATGACATATCAGATTTCATCTAATTTACGGTATCTTATAATATTTCAATGGATTCCATAGAATTTATTAACGAAAGTTGACTAATTCAATAAGATTTCAAACATTTTGTGGTATTGCCAAATATTTTAAAGAATTAAACAGATTTCAGATTTCTCAAAACAGTCCATCTAAATATTCCACTTAAAATTAAATAAACATTTAAATATTATGAAATTGTTGCGAGCTTTAAAAAGTTTCAAGAAATTGCAAAAACTTTTGAAGGATTTTAATTATCTTAGCATATTTTTAATAAATTTCAATCATTTTGAGTGATACCAAAAGATTTTAAAGATCGCATGGTATTTTAATACATTTAAATTAATTTTTAATGACTTGTAAAAGCTTTAAGCGATTCTAAATTATTGTAAGTATGATAAAGTGCTATTTTGCCAATTTGTTAATTAAAATTTTTTCGACTAATTCGGAATTTATCCTGAAGTCCTATTCATTTATCATGAAATATTTTTATTTCTCTAGAATTCTTTGGAATTTCCTTAAATTTTTCGAAATTTATTGTAAACTTACTCAATTCAATGAATCTTTGAAAATTTTACATTGTGATATCATCATTGAATTTCTTTCACTTTCCTTACATTTTTTTTAATCCACTCCAAGTTTACGTAAGTCAATGGATTTAAATTTTTTTACATTGGAATTCTTTTGAATTGAACTTGCAATCTTTCCCAGCCTTAAGAGTCCAATTGTTTTGTATTTCATTTAATTAATAAAAGATAATAGTCACATTACTAATGTTTTATTCATTTCAAACATTTAAAGATTTATTTATTCAAGTTAAATTCAAAATAATTCAGATGGTTTTGAAAAAAAATTTCATGGAACTTTTCAGTTTACTTAGTCACTTCTGTAAAGTAAATTAGACTGTTTTCTGATTTTAATAAATTAAAAACTTTAAATGTAAATTTAATTGTCTCAAAAATTAAAAAAAGAACGTGAGATTTATAAAAGTCGAAGTGGAAATGAGCGCAAAAAAGTTACATGATAAGTCTACCCCTCTTCTTTCTCATTTTCGGGCTTAGCAAGAAAATATTTATGTCTTATTTCGTAAACATAATAAATAAATTAAATAATTAATATAAATAAATAATATTAATAAATTAATCAATTAATTATTTTGCACTTCTTACCATTATCCTCACATTGAATACTACAAGACCATCTATGTGTGATTCAGCTTTCGCAAATGATTTCAGCTTTTCTTTATAAAAATACAAGTGCATCTGCATATAATTCCTATTAAACAAAAAAGATTACATGAAATTTAATATCGAATCTTTTGTCAATTTAAGCTACAATAGAAATATCAAGAGAGCACTTTTGACTTACATAACGATGTCATAGTCCTTAGAGTCACTATTTTTGTACACCGACCACTTTTTATTTATGACGTAAAAATAAAAATTATTATTATTATTATCTTCTGTAACCGTTCCATTAATAACTTAATAAATTTGAAACAGTGAAAGTATTAGTCACTGATTGACAAGTCAAATATTTTACGAACAAAAGATTACTAATAAAATTTTACTAACAAGAAAGATACTCCAGGTTTCTCTCGCTGACTTAATTCATCCTGATATATGTTGCCGTATTCGAAATTTTCTCTAAAAAAATTAATTTTTCATCTAAAACAAAAATAAAGCATATCAAATATATACTTTCCATACACAAATACGATTGTAAAGACGGTTTCATAACGAAGGAAGAAAAATAGATTCCATGGAACATGAATACAAAAATTAAGTGAAGGTGAACCATACCCTAATTTTGTATATAATTGGAAAATAAGTCCAAAGTCGAGAAAAAACAACCGAAGAAAATGCGTGTTGACCCAAAAAAGAGAATGAAGGTATTTATGTACTTTAAAAAAAAGAGCTTTGAACGGGGTAACTACCCCTAAATTATTTCACATTATTTACATTTATAAGTATATTTTTGCGCCTTATTTTTAAAGTTTATTTAATTTTAAGTTTTGCGATCTGTTGTAAATGAATCGCTGTGTTTTTTTCGCAGGATAAAATTTATCACAGAATATAAAATAATAGAACAGCTGACAACGAATATTAAATATTTTTTGTTGTTCCTGTGGAAATAATCTAAAAATTAAAATTGTTATCAATTTATATATTATTATGTTTACTTAATATTTTTGTAGATAGGAGTCCCTAAAATTACATAATCTTGAAAAATAAAGTGCAAAGATAAACTTATAAAGGTAAACAATGTGAAACAATTTAGGGTTAGTTACCCCCTTTGATGCTCTTTTTTTCTTAAAAATACACAAATACCTTTATTCTCTTTTTTGTGTGCAACATGTATTTTCTTTGATTGTTTTTGCATGACTTTGGACTTATTTTGCAATTATATACATAATTGGGGGTGGTTCACCCTCACCTAATGTTGTATAAACTCTATTTCACTTTTTTCATTATTAAACTATTTTTCCAAATAGCTTTTTGTATAGGAAGTATATATTAGCATAGACACATAATGAAAAGTATTCATTCATTTAAAAAAAAATTTTTTGGCGAAACATATCCACTTTATTTTTGTTTAAAATTCAAAATATATGTATGTTTTTAAAAATTTTCTCCTGCGAATTAAACAATTTTCCGCACAGAATGAAAAATAATTAGAGGCGGTTTACCGCCTTTATTGTTTCTTTTTGAGAAAATTACTTATTCATCTACAATAACGAGAAAACTTTTCCCCTTAAGGTGTTTTTCCGAAGAAAAAAAACATAAGTTACGCTTAGTTTTTTGAGTACTACAACATATATCAGAGAGAAGTAAATATGCAAGAGATACCTGGAATACGTTCCTTGTAATTGAAAATATTTACTAATTCGTTTGTAATTTGGGTCATTAAACAATGAGTTAACTTTCTTTTTTGATTGAACCCGATATAAAATCGAGATAATGTTGAATTGTTTATAACGTTGAATAAATACTACTTACAAATTTCACAATATTGAAATCTTATTGCGTGAGTAAGTTTAAAAATGCTACTTAACAGCTTTTATAAATAAAACTTTTCAATGTGTTTTTTTAAATAAGTAATAAAATGGCCCTCGGGTAATTAGCGATTCATAACTAATTTAAATTAATAGAGTTAAATCATTTTTTATGAAGACTTACCGGTTTTGGGGCCCAACGGAAAATTATTTTTTCAAATACGTAAGTCCCTTTAAGGGGTCCACCAGTAACCCTTGGACGTTTGTCAGGCCAAACACCCTTTAATTCCACTGTATTATAAATAATATAAAAGAATGTATAATGTAAAATAAAGCAGAATTAAATTTATAATTTAAAATAATTATTGTTTAATACCAGTGTGGCCAGTATTCTGAATAATGGTTTTCGTTGGTAATTTATGAATATCTGTAAATTTAATTTTTTTCTCGACAGTTGGAAAATCATTAATCTTGGAGTGTTCATCCGCCGCTACGGGATTTTGAAAATGCCCTTTGCAGCCTGAAAAATGTTTGCCCCAGTTTTTAGCATCTTTAAAAGTATATGTGCCTGAAAGAAGCGAATAAAAATTGTAAAGCTTTTTAGTAAGAAGCAATTATCTAAATTATTTCTTTTATTATTTGGATAATTGTAAAAATAGCACTTACTTGTTCCTAAAATAGGACTGAAAAGAAGATTCGCTATCAAGAATAGCAGGTACATTTTAAAACTCTCCTTGTTCTAAAATAATTTTAAAAAAATTATTACAACTTTAATTTTAGAAATATATTTTAATTCTTACTTTTTTCTTCATTCTCTTGAAGATCCAGCGGTGTGATGAATAAATTGTGAAGTCTATAAATCGGATTGCAGTATATATAGGCTACATTCTTATCTTTCTTATCTTGTTTTCTTATAGTTTATTATGAACGGAATTGTGTCGAGAATTTAGTTTTGTACATTCTTTTAAAGCTTGTCATACTTAAAATTTAGTGGCAACATAAATGGAACACACTAGATTCTTGGGTATATTGACTTTAACCTTCAAATTCCACACAAAAGACTCTTCGTACTTCTGAATGTCCAATCATAGAGAGAAAAATCATTTTTTTGAACTTAAAATTTATTTTATTAAACTGATTGTTTTGATTTCAAATCATTATACAATTCTTCCTAATACGTTCATTTTTAAATGTAAAATATCTATCGCTAAGGCTTAAATATTCCTAAATTAAAAGCTAAATGTATGTTCTTTAAACTTCAAAAGATAAAAATTAGAAATGTTTAAAATATAACTAATTGTAATTGAATTATGTTTGAATGTGAAAGACTTCATATAAATTTTTTATATTTTTATGATACAGGTTTTAAGTACTGGTTTCTTGATACCATGCGTCTATTTGACATGATAATCTACAACGCATCAGGAAATGAGAAGTTCTAATTATGTGTTTCTCCGAGTCACTCTGCTGCATGTGCTCATAATTTTCATGTTTTCGCTAACATTCTAATTAAAATTTTGAGAAGTCTTTTAATTTCTAATGGTTTAACGTGAACAATTTACACTTTTAAATTTACAGTGTTTTTAGAACATTCAGAATTATTAAATTTGTGCGTGCTATAGTTTGCTATTCTTCAGTTTTAAGAAACTGAAATTTCAAATTACAGTCTGTGAAGCTAGCTTTCCATTTAATATTCTGATATTTTCAAAAGTGAAAATTAAAAATCAGAGAATATTTCTTCACCTCAGAGGTCCGGGGTTCGATCCCTGAGCCGGTACCTCTGGAAATTTTTTTATGTACCTTTACCGAGGTTCTGATGGTTCGGAACCCACCTTAAGCTGTAGGTCCCCCTCCCACCACCAAAAAAGGGTGTGGAAGGTGTGTTAAGGAATAGGAAGAGGGTCAATGAAAAATGTAAACCCTTAGGGGACACATTAGAAGCTTTCCACTAATCCACTATAATATAATATAACGATTATTATACAATTATTCTTCATTTGTAAATGTAGCTTTATATTACTGTATTTCACTAATTTCTTAATATATTTTTTGTTGTATTGCATGAATGTTTGTAAGTGAAAATTAAAATGTTTTTTTTTTGTTGTTATAAATGTATTGTGCTTAGTTAAAGATTCAAGAATATAGTTGAAAAACCTTGTATTTTAATTAAAAGTTCATCTCTCCAGTTGAAAAATCAGCAATATAATTATTCATCCTTTTTGTTTAAAATCCATCTATTCCAGTTAAAGAATCATAATTTTGTTCGTTATTTTATTAAACTGGTTAAATTTTTTTGGGTGTGAAAAATAGTTTATTTTAACTGAAATATGATCTTTTCTATTTTTGATTAAAAACTGATATTTTTCAGTTCTTAATTTAAACTTTTGGTTCATTCTTTTTCTAGTTGAAAATTCCACTATTTGGCTGTTTTCGGAAATTCCATTTATTGGCAGAAAATTAATCGTTTTGGTTGAAATTTCAAAATTTTTAATTGAAAAGTTAGGATCTTGTTGCGGTTTAAATTGGATTTAATATAGTATAAACAATTATTTTACTGGAATGTGCGCTGAATTTTAAGTTCAGGGAGATTATTAATGTTTTTAATTTAATTAATCGATGGTTCTAATATAATTAAAAGTATCTTGTAATATATTCTTTTAAAGCTTTCTAAATTGAACTTATCAATTGTCTTTCTTCAAACTAAAAAAAAACAATAATTAAGATTAAGAATGCCTTTTTAAAGTGGTATAAAACGCGATATTCAACAGTTCATTCTTTATATTAATTCAATTTACTGAAACCCTTATACTCTGATTTTATTTATCATTCAGGATTTAGTTTAAAAATTAAATATTTATAAATTTTCAAGCTTAAGTCTCTCATTAGCCTTATTTCGTACATTTTAAAATTATAAATGACTATTTTTATGCCTAAATAACTCTAAATTGAAAAAGTTTGAAATTCCACAATATTTACTTCATAAGCAATTATTTTAAAATTTTGGACGTTTAAAATTCATAAATTTCTAGCTTATTATTTGTGAACATAAATTTATCAAACATTCTACGGTTCTAGTTCAATATTAAAAAAATACAACTATTCAAAATGAAATAGTTATTGTTTATTGAAAACTTGGGTGTATTAGACATGAATTATCTCCTACGAATCAGCTAAAAAAACTCAAATAATGTGTCAAGACGTGTAAGATTCCCGGATACGTAAGAAAATTGCTAGAGACAAAAAAAACTTTTATTAAACTATCTTAAGCTAATTATGCTTTTCAGGAGTACCGTATCCTCAAATTTAAAATTATGTAGTTTTTAAAACCTGTATATTTCGAAATATTAATTTGTAAATTCTCTAATTCTTATTAATTGATAGCAATTCGTTACAAAAATTATATGGTACAGTGTTTGAAATTCAACATTATTTCTATTTTATTACTAGAAATATTTATCATTACAAGAATTTAGTTTATCTTTCATCTAAGTTAAATTTTTTCAAATCAAAAGCTTCTAAATAAAAATTGTCCAATATTTGGTGCCACTCAATTTGAAAGATTTTAAAGAGATTCTCGCGTGGAGATTTATTAATCTTGCAGGCTTTAAAGATTTACTGATTTTATTTTTAATGAAGTTTTTTTAAAAGATTTTCATAATAAGAATATTTTTTTAATCAGTGTCTACATCCGAGGCACGTGGAAAAAAAGTATTAGATTCGGATAAAGCTTCTGTGTGTAGCGCGCTCTTGTGTTTTGAAGGAAATTTCGTAATTTTTCAGCCGAATTTTTGTTACTTTAATTTTTTCACGGCGTCATTCATGGACTAAGTCTTCTTATTGTTTGAATAGAGTTGAAAATTAATCCCCAAATCTATATGTTATCCTAAAAATTTTCAGACTGGAGGAAAAATTAGTAATAATTTATACCTAGATGTGTAAAGAGAATATACTTAAAATAAATAAAAGAAATTAATTATTGATACAACTAAGGAGTTTATTTTATTACTTACAATACCGTCGGAAATTATGAGATTGATTGATGCAAGCCCTATTAAAAATCACTGCTGGCTTTGAACCACGATAACTGAGCAAAAAAAAATGATAAGGCATTTAAAAAAAAAAAACAGTTGGAAAGCCTATGAAATTCCACGTCTAGTAATTTCAAACAGATTTTTTTCATCTGCGAAAAAAAATACATCACGTGATACGTTTTTAAAAAAAATTCTATATTTCCTAAAATTTTGTACCAATAAATAATTTGAAAAATTTACAATAATTTCAAATAAAAATTACTGATTAGCAGAATCAAAAGTATAAGAGAGCCCCAATAAAGCACCACCTTTGTGCGTGGCCTGTTCGGTTCTGCCTCAACAAAGGAGGCGAGCGGCAGACCGGCCGAGAACCATGAGCGTCGACTAAAACTCAACTTAGATATGATTGAACATTTTTAACCGTACCTCGAGAACCGATTAGGATTTTTTACTTTTTTTGGCCTAATTTAAAGATAAAAGTTCAGGCTCTATGTCGTACAATTTTTAGATTTTTGCAACAATTCTCCTAGGTCATGCTAAAACTTGAAGTCAACGTACAAAATTTTAGAAAATCTAGAATTTTTTTAAAAAATGTATCACGTGATGTTTTTTTGCAGCAGACCAAAAAAAATCTGTTTGACATCACTAGACATGGAATTTAAAAGGCTTTCCAGCAGTTTTTTTTTAAATGCCCTGACCTTTTTTTTGCTCAGTTATCGTGGTTCAAAGCCAGCAGTGATTTTTAATAGAGCTTGCGTCAATCGATCTCATAATTTCCGACGGTAGTGTACATTTACAATCTATTTAGAAATTTGCATATAAAATACCCGCATTCGTACTATCTACACTTAACCGTCTGCAGCCGGATTTGTATTAGAGGCGCTCGAATTTGCTTAGACATTTAGCCCAGGGAGTGGAAAGCTGCAGAAAACCTTCCCCGAGCGCTGCCGGTTTCCACTGTCCAATTTTATTTTCCTGAATCCATTTAGCTGAGAAAAAAAGTACGAATATTCAATTTTAGGGATGAATTAATATTATACGATTTCTCGTGAAGATAAATTCAATTCTTTTTATTTTCTTCAATTTATCTAGAATATGCATCGTTAATATGATTTCGACGGATGAAAAAAATTTCAAGGTTATTTTGTGAAACCCAACGAATTTTCCAGATTTTGAAAACATTACAAATATTTTCGGGAATTAATGCAACGATTTTTTAAATCATAAGGGTTCATGATATTTCAAGAGATTCCAACTGATTTCATAAGATTTCGAATATTTAAAGGTATTGCCATAGATTTTTAGGAATTAAAAAGCAGTCCACTTTTTAGAAAGATTTAAAGAAATTTTCAATTAATTTCAATGAAATCAAAGAAATTGCAAAGATTTTTCAAAATTCCATTTTAAAATAAATTTAAAATTATTTATGGTAGTGGACGTACTAAAAGTCATATATCTGAAAAATAGTTTTGTATGGTTTTAAGAATCAAAATAGTATAAATAATGTTATTTAATATAAAAAACAATAATTTTATGAAAAACGTTAAAACTCACAACAAAAAACATTAATTTTAACCAAATTTAGAAAAATGATTGCATTTTAATAAATTACGTCTTTTTTACCGGGAAACCATTTTTTACAAACCTATTCTTTCTAATTTTGAAAATAAAATTTGCTGCGGGTTAATTAATTAATACAACATTTTTTTAAGAAAACATTTTTGAAACAAATAATTATATTTTAAGATTGTTAAGATATTTTTAAAATTGTAAACATTACAGTAGAAGAGAATGCTTTCACGGAAAAAGAGCCGTCATTTATTAAAACTCAATCATTTTTTTAAAAATTGGCAAGAAGCGTCGGTCGGAGAAAATTCGATTGGAAAAAATATTTTTTTAAATTAATGTGTTTTTGTAAATTTTTAATTTTTAATAAAAAATAATGCTTTTTGTTTAAAGTAACATCAGTTATAATATTTTAATTCTGAAAATAATGGAAAACCTATTTTGTTAGATATCTTACTTGTGGCACGACATCTACCTTAAGCATTTTAAACTACTAAAAATCTTAAAATACTTTTAATATATTTGAATAATTTTAAGTGCATCGAAATGATTTTAAAGATTGTAATGTATTTTGATAAATTTCAATGAGTTTTTAGCAACAACTTTGATAAGCTCCAGGGAATTTTAAACGATTGGAAATATTTTATGGAATTTCTAAAAATTCTATAGAGTTTTAACTACTTTATTACGTTCTAAGAGATTCTAAAGGAGTTTAAAGAATTTGAATTATTTCGGAATACTTAGAAAAATTTCAAAATGTTTTCTACTTATTTCAATCAGTCAGTAAGAATTTTGCTAAAATTTATTTTTAAAGAAATTAAAACTGGGATCATTTTCGGACATATTTTCTTTGTACCTTTACACTTTTTGAACCTGAGAACTTTTTTCACATGTGAGATTTTGTCGTCAAACTTCAGAAAATATGCAAGAGGCGACAGGAAATTACGTGTATGTACATGTTTTAAATCTCGCAGATATTTTAAACATAAAAAAGTTCTTAGGTTCGGAAAATTTAAAGATGACGTATAAAATATGTCAAAACATGGTACCAGTTTTCATTTGTTTGAAAATGAATTGTGGCGAAATTCCTACTCAAATGAAGTACATAAACGTAGTTTATGGTCTTCTTATATAATTTCCAAAGTTTCATAACGATATTTTATTTACAAAAAAAGTTCTTAAGTTTATGAAATAAATTCAGTAAAATAATAAAGTGAGGTCAGTTATATAGGTCTTTAAATGTGTCCTCATGTCCTTAAAGAGATATTTATTTTTTAATAATATGGATTATTGTGACTTTTAAAAATTAAAATAAATTAAAAATAATTGGATTTATAAGACTTTTAAACAATTCAAGTTAAATTCAAAAGTATCCATATGGCTTTGGAAATAAAGACGAGACTTACGGGTTAGAAATTAATAAGTTTTGATCACTTTTCTGGTTTAAATAGGTCTTTTTCAAATAAATTAGGCTGTTAAAATAATAAATTAAACGATTGAATGCGAATTTCTTTTCTTTCATTTATGAAATATTCTAAATTAGAAAATCTCTTTAAATATTAATAGATAGGCAAAATAAAAAATTACTCTAGACAAAGTCAGGGAATGTTGAAAATTAATAAGTTGAGTCAGTCGATGGAAGGGATCATGTAAGTTTTTCGCTTTCATTTCTAATTCCACTTTTTCGAAGTTCACGTCGATAGTTTAAAAAAAAATTTAATTGTCACAACAATTAAAAAATACGTGAAATTCATAATAGTTAAAGTGGAAATTAATGTGAAATTAAATGTGCGAAAATAATTCTTGATCAATTTGATAAATTTGAAAATAATAATAAATAAACATTAGTTAAAAAAAGTATTTTAAGTAATTAATTTTCACTTTTTACCATCCTTCTGTGATTCAGCTTTCTCAAATGATTTAAATTCTCCTTTATAAAAATACAAGTCCATCTTCACATCATACCTGTTGAATAAAACTGATGACATAAAAGGTAATGTCGAACGTTTTGTCAATGTTTAGCGACAATAAAAATATTTAGTGAGGACTTTTGACTTACGGAATGATGCCTTTTTATTATAAAGTAGAAATAAAAATTATTGCTTATTATGATATTGAGTTGGCTTTTATTTCCACTGTATTATAGAAATATAAAAAAATGCATAAGATAATATAAGGCAGAAATAAATTCATGATTTTTTATAATTAATTGTTAGTACCAGTGTGACCAGTATTCTTAATTGTTATTTTCGATGGTAAATTATTACAGTTTGTAAATTGTAATTTTTCTTTAATAGGTGGAAAATCTTTAGGCCATTGAATCGATAGCTATATAAGATTGGAATCTTCCATTACATTTTGGATAACTTTTACCTCAATTTTTAGCATCTTTATAACTGAACGTGTCTGAGGAAGCGAATAAAAATTGTAAAACTTTTTAGTAAGAATCACGTATCTAAACTATAGCTTTTATTATTTAGATAATGTTTTAAGAATCAGTCATTTAACAAAATATAATCGTATCTTTCATGTGTATCCATGCATATTTATTTTTATAGAATATTATAAAATGTGTTTGAAAAAGTTTTAAAAGTATCACTCACTTGATCCTATAATAAGACTGGGAAGAACAGTCACTATCAAGTATCGCAGATTCACTTTAAAACTCTGCATATTAAAAAATATCATTTAGAAAACAATTTTACATTTTTATGTTTAGAAATAAATTTTAATTCGTTCTTCTGTCTAGGTTCACTTGAAGCTCCAGCGTTGTGATTAATAAATTGAGAATTCTCTAAATTAGATTGTAGCATCTCGAAAAAAGAATTTTCTCTTGAAAAAACGACTATATATAGGCCGATATTTTTATCATTTTTATCATGTTTTTTCAGGGTGTAATTTTTTTGTTTTATCTAGGATTAAAAAACTAATGGTTGGAAGTCTCTTAAATGAAAATCGTTTAATGTTAACTATTCACAATTTTTAAATTTTTAAACTTTAACGTGACATAGTTGGCTATTCTTCAGCTATGGGCGTTTGCAATTTTGAATTGCATATAGTGTAGCTAATTTCTGATTTAATATTCTAAAATTAAAAAAACGTGAAATTCAAAATTATTAAATTTTTGGAATTCCAAGAAGATATAGGTTTAAACATTTTTCACAATAAGAGTTTTAACAAAAAGGTTTAATTCATTTTATTATCGACTTTATAGGCCACGGAACACTTAATTTTAGGATTATGTTGCTTGCTTCGAATAACTTTTTTTTATTGTTTTCAATTTTAAAGAAAGGATATTATATATAAATTAAACAAATTTTAATTTGTGATTAATTACCTTAAGTTTTAGGTGTCGGAAATTAAAAATAATAAAGTAGTAACTTTAAATGTGAGTTCATCAAACGTTACAAATTTAGGTATGGAAAGAACTTCGGAATGTTATTATTTTCAATTTAACGGCTGGGAAACAAAACATTGGAACCTATAAGAAAAACCCTTAATTTTTCGACTTTTTCCCAAATATTTATTCAGAATAGTACAAAACTGAGGTTTCAAAAACGAGCCGATTCCCTTATCAGATTTTATATTTGACATTTCGCAGGATTTATTTCTTTTATTTGAAATAAATAGGACCTGTATGATGTAGAAGCATGTTGAAATAAAATATTAAATTATTATTCAAAAATTGACGGTAAAAATTCGACCATTTTTAATTTATTAGTGGCAAATATAAATTGGCTTTAAGCTTATTACGCACGGAAAGAAAAAATATTTGGATAAATTCATACAAAAACGAAAAACTGCATTCCTTTCAAAAAAATTAATATCCTATAAAATATTGTTCACACAAGAAAAATGTGTAATTTTAATAATTAAAACTGTTTTAAGATCAGTATAATGATTATATTGATAATATAATATTTAAGTCAGAAATTCGGCTTATTCTAGGGTTGCCCAAAAAGACGCATAGGAAATCTGAAATGAAGAATTAAATCTGAACATTTAATTAGGGGAATCCGATCCCTGAAATTCAGGAAGGCACGCTCTTTAATTAAGAATATATGTATACTGAAATCTAATGTAACCTTAAATTAATGCTCTATACTAACTGAAATTAGGGCATAATACAATAATATCAAGAAATATCGACTGAAATTAAATATATGTCGATCGCGTTAATTTTACTCTTATCTTTTTCTTGATATGTCCATGTCTCGCTGCCGTATAGTACAGTTGGTA
>JAAAKG020143033.1:0-33587 GCA_010014905.2 Druon quercuslanigerum
CGACCAGCTGCAGCCGGTGAGAGCACCATAGACGGCTCAAAATGGTGCCCTCCACTGGAGAGAAGTCGAAAGAAACACAAACAATATAAAATTTTGCTGTGTACTACCTTATTATTTATTTTAAATTAATTAATATATCCTTTATTAATCTCTGTCCACTTGCTGCAAGTGGTTTTGTCATAATGTCTGCCAAATTTTCTTTTGATGATATCCATATTTTTGCACGCAGTTTCCGGCTGACTTGTTATTACACCAATGTTTATTGGATAAAATTTTTTACCTAAAATATCTGTAGTTGCTTTGTTTACCGATATAAACTCCTGACAAACGTCACTCCTGAAAAGATATTCCACCTGACGAGTTGTCGATGTAACTTATGTAGAGTTTAGAAGAACAAAAAATTGACATCTCCACCTGCCGTACAATTAATTGCCTGTAATTCCGAGAGAGAAGGGACTGATATAAAAAGTTTGAATTACAAAGAATTTATTATTTCCACATTCTCACAAAATAACGCAGTTATGCTTTTAGACAAAACTGTTATAAAGATCAATAAAATTTTCAAACCAAAGATAAAGAATTCCGGCGAAGAAACTGAAATTTGTGGTTAATCGGAAAATGGTAGAACTGTTATCTACGGAAGGTGTAAAAAAATTGTAAATTACGACTTGTTCGCTTTTTTTGCGTATTTTAATTTCTGTTTTAGCTTTAGATTTGTAAGAAACATTTGTTAAGGAATTTATAAATTCTATTTACAGTAAAATTCTAGAAGATTAGTGAATCTTATGACTGTAAAATTTTTACTCTAAATTATGTTTCATTATTCAACTCTTGTAAAAGATTAGCAAAATTTTTACTTCGATCAGTAATGCTCGATATGGTATTCTCCACCTTTTAGTGTCTATCGTATTTATCCGATGAGCCTGTCTTTCGTGACCATTTTCTAATATTAAACATTATTTTACTGTTTATTCATTATTGTTTACTGTCTGTTATTAAATTTTGTAGGAATAAGTATTGTGGTTTCAAAAGGACTGCCCATTACAGTATTTAGTATAATATCTTAATCTTAGGGTGGCCACTAGAACGAGAAACCGGGAATCTTATAAATTTTTAGAAGAATTATTTATCCAATTACTTTAAATTTCACATGATATTCACATGCAATATAAAAAATTTTGATTTAAAATTATTTTTTTGCTACGTTCAGTTGGTAACTTTTTCATTTATAAAAACATCCCTTTTACAATGTGTAATTCTAAAATATCTTACAATCAAAAATTTTCCTGTTTAAACCTTAGTTTTTAATTTTTAATGTAGAAAATTTTAAAATGTCAATTTAAAGAATTACACAATTAAAAATTAATAGTATTTGCAAAAGAAATCTTTTTGATAAAAAACATTGGAATTTAATTAACTTTAAATATAAGTCAATGAATTATTTTAATATTGGATTGTGGTTACTCAAATGTGTGGGTACTCAAATGTAATTTTCTAATTAAAACTGTATAAAGTACCTTTCTATGTATAAATGATTGAACAATTTTATTCAATTTTAAACCTATTAAAACGTTTTTTTAGACTAAAGGACTCCATTTTTAACCTATTCCCTTATAATAAAAAATGTGCAATGAAGAAAAAGTACACTTTTTATTAGTTTTTCAACAGACATACAATTATTCGTTTAGAAAAAATTTAATTTTGTTTAGAAGATTGAACATTATATACAAAATATAGATTTTGACAGATTTTTGAAAAAAATTTTAAATTTGAAGATAATAAAACAATTGGAAAAAGGTTCCTGTAAAAATTTTTTATTGTTTAAAATATCGAGAAATTAATTTTAACAGAATATATAAAAACATTTTACAAATAATTTTCATATAGCATTTAAATTAGCATTGCGATTGTCGGCTAGATTCTTGGGAAGATTTAAAAATATTTTTTTAAATTACATTTAAAAAAATATAAAAGAAAATTTCAAAGTCAGCGTGACAGTGGGGGAAGCGTCTCGATGAGCTCAAGCAAGGGTGAGGGGAAGTGGTATTATTTGTAGCGATCTTATTGATAGCTTCGACTGTATTAACATTTAAAATGTTGTACTTTAACTGCCGGGGAAAACCGTAAAATTGTTTTTCTGGCCTAAAACGGTCACCCCGTCTTTTCTATAGCTGCTTTGATTTTCAAAAATTCATTCTCAGTACTTGTTTATCGCTTCGCAACCGATTAAAGTTTGTAAAAAATTTTAAAATTTGTATAGTATGCTGAGATCGATTATATGAAATATATGCTCTTATTATTTTTACTTCGGAGCGAGTTTATTTAGGTAATGCAAAATAAAATAAAAATTGTATTTTTTATCATCATTTTATTTTAGTAACAAATATTTTTTTCCAATAATTAAAGAATTTTTTTTATTTAACAATTTCGTAAACAATAGATCGTTAAAGAAGGATGTCTCAAGGAAAAATATACTTCTCCACATTATATTGTACGATGCCCGGTACCCCAACATTGGAAGCTTTCCATACATATTTCTATTTATTTTCCATTAAATCTCCTAAAACAAGGTTATCAAACATGTTAAGTAATCAACATTTTTTATTCCACACGACTTGCGTTAATCATTCCATATCATATCATACCATACCATATCATATTTTCTGTATTTACAAGAAAATCGTGTTTCTAACCAAATTGTCTTCCATGAAACTGACTATTATCAAATGCAAATATCTCCGAAAGACAAAGTTGATGTCTTTAATTTAATGTATAACAACTATAGAATAGATTGTAGAACCTAATAAACCATTAATTATTTCATCCTGTACTTAGAAAAGATGAAGATTTTCTTAACTGGGCTCTCATACTTGACCCTTATCCTGAATTCTATTGGTAAATATAATTTTATAATATATATTTAGTTTCGGAAAATATATATTTTCTGCAGGCGTCTAAATAGGATATAGATGAAAGGGAAATCATTATGGTATTTATAATATATAAAAAATAATTTACTCTTTTAATCCCCCCCTCCCCCCTGAAGTCAGGGGGTTAAAATTTCAAATTGGAACATATATTCTTGATTACAGGTTTAAATTCTTAATAGAAAACTACGCAAGGTTTATTTGAAAAATTGTTTTCGATTTGCGCCAGATGGCCGTGCATTCGCGAAAAATTAGATTCTCAACTTTTCGATGAATGCGCTTCCTTTCGTTCCGATTAGACGTGTTAGTTACGTTCTTTTGGGTTCACTTTGTTGATTGCGTTTATTTGATATTTTGTATTAGTTGCGTGCAATTGGTATCGTCGTATTGGTTGCGCTTTTTTTGGTTTAGTGTCGTTCGTTATGTTCGTTTGTGTTTGACTAACAGTATTGGTTAGCAGATCAAAACTACTTTAAGCAAAACTAACCAGCACGGACAGATTAGATCAACCCTAATGCACACAACTAAGACGCATTCAAAAAAGCGAACCAAAATAAACGTAGCGAACACATCTTATTGAGATAAACGTAGACAAGACAACCAAAACACACCAACATAAGAAACTAGGCCACCTAGTCGAAGCCAAATCAGCGTAACTAAGATACCAAATCTAACCCAAATGAACGTAAGGTACATAAACAACCTTAAAAACAGCCTATACTAACAAATCAAAATAAATTGACCGTTTTCCTTTTTATCTCTCATTTGCAAGCGCAAACATTTAGTACAGGGTCGCTGTTTTTTATAGCAAATAAACATTTTTTATTACAGATATTCCTTTTGCTATATATATTTCTTGATATAATTCAATACGTCAAGATAAAGAAAAAAAACTTTACATTGAAAAAATCTGCCCGCTGGGAGGGTAGATAATTGCTTCTCGAAAGTGACCAGCAATATTACTTTTTACTATGTAAATAGCAAAATGTGTGTTTCTTACTCTACGTGTTCAAACGTGTTTTGCGCAGCCGGTATTGAATATGTTTGCCCAACCAAATTATCCAATGTAGCTTAAGATATTCTTTAAAAGTGGAATCGGTGTTATAGCCAACAGTTTACTTATTTGATAAATTCTGTTATATACATAAAATTTTTCAACAAAAGCGTGCCGACTAATATATATATATAATATAATATAAATATAATAATAAAACTTCGAAAAAAACTATAATTTTTTAAGTTATATTCCTAGATATGTGATGCCTGGATGTACTGTACAAAAATATATTAATTGCATTACCTTTACTTACTTTTAGCAGATAAAAGAGTAGGAACAATATATCAATACAATAACGTTCGCAAGAAGAAAGTTTTCAAAGACTTTTTTAAAATGGTAATTACAAATTCGAAAATGTGATGAAAATTTTCACCTCAAATCTGAAGTCGGAAAAGCCTATTTCGATGTGGTTGATGGAAGGGCGCACAGTACTCCTGCCAATACTGGGGAACTTAGCTTAACCGAAAAATTACTTCTTTGAACACACTGTATGAGATCATTAGAACAACGAACAATGTGGCTCAAAGTAGAGTTCGAGATGTGATAAAAAAATAACGAGACTTTTCGTTTTCTGCCAATAATATTTATTTACTCGTGAATAATTATTTTGTTCCCTTAAAAGTAGTCCCCCTCGGATATAATGCAATTATGCCAGCGCTTTTTCTAATCTTTAAAGCACTTTAAAAATTTACTTTTCGATATGGCATTCAGATGTTTCAGTGTTTCTGCTTTTATATCATCGATGTCGTCAAAACGTCTTTTTTTTATGGATTTCTTTATCTTTGGGAATAGGAAAAAGTCACAGGGGGGCTTGTGCGCTAAATTCGGTGGTTGTGGCACCATTACGGTTTTGTACATGGCCAAATCTCACGAACAAGCATTGAGGTGTGAGCAGGTTGCATTATCTTTGTGCAGTCGCCATGACTGATTATGCCAGAAAATTGGTCGTTACCTTTAGGTAAGAACTCATAATGCCGTGCTTTTTTTGCTCTTGGTGACCTGAAATGCTTTCATGTAGACATTTAAGCGTTTCGACGTTATATCAATTAATCCATAATTCATCACCTGTTTCGGTTCGATCGAGCTATGTAGGGTCGTTATTTTATTCATTTAGTACATCTTGAGCAATGTCATAACAACATCCTCAGAAACCTCTCTAATAGTAATTGGACGATCGCTCATGATCATTTCTTCCACTTTTTCGACGGTATCGTCTGCTACCGATGTGCAAGGACACACAGGGCCCTACTCATCTTTAACCTGCTCAACGGTGGATGTGCTTGTAAAGAAGCAGCATCCTACCAGTGCTGCCTTTTGACTGCCTTGATTCATCAACGAAAAATTTCCGATTTTACGTTTTATATATTTACCATCTGTCTATTGAAAAGCTTTAGGGATTATCCGCATATCGTTAAGTACATTGAGAGATGAGGAAAAAAGTATCTGCAAAGAACATGCTTGTTATCTCGATAGTACTTTATCTATTTAGAGTGGTTTCGTGGAAAAAGGACCAGCTGATCTCCCTTGATATCGCGTCACGAACGGTTATGCACATGAACAAACAGCTTGCAACAAAGTGCAGTATATATAGTTCCCAGGAACTGGGAACATCTTCTTGAAATGGTCAGGAAGCACGAAGAAGTGGGCAAAGGAGCGTTTCTGTACAAAGCAGCTTCTCTTATTACAATATTATTTCTCCTATCTATTTTCTCTCTTCTCTCCATCTTCATCTGCATTGCTCTTATCCTTTTCCGATCCGCTCTCTCCACTTGTTCATTTATAGCGCGCTTTTCTCAGGAATTTATTTGCTGTCTCTTTTTCTTTTAAAAAGATCCTCCGCCTCACATGTACTAGACCTTCTTTCCCTTGCCTGGTCAGTTTCTTCGTTAAGATTTTTCCCTCTCCGTGACGCGCCACTCGACTGACCACCTCTTGTTCATCCGTCGGTAACTGTAATGTGTCGGTAAAAAGTACCTGCTGCAGCCAACAGATGTCTCTTAAGGTCTATGAGAACCACCATTTTTACCATATAATGTTGGATTTATTTAATTTAAACCCAAGATTTAATACGGCATTCTCTTAATATTAAACACGTTTGTATCTGGATAACATTGATGATATTTAGGCTTTTGGGGTCGCTAAATTATCCAATATACCGAACATAAATGATCAACAATTTTTAGAACTTGATCAGGTCTGAACAATTTTAATTTACAAATGACATATCGGATCTACTATTTTGGATTTCGTAAGTCCATCATTAGATTTAAAATAAGTGAGCCCTAAAATATAGGTATCAAAAATTTCATCAAGTTCTAAACATTTTCAATCTTTCAAGCCCCCCATATTAGACACACAATTTTAAATTTTGTAAAGATAATCACATTAAATAATTTTCTTTTGAAATTCCCACTTATGTGACATTACGTAAAAGTGTCAACACATTTTTTCCACATATCTATTACTAGCATTAAAATGGTTAAAATAACATAAAATCCTAAAAATAATCATGAATGCTATGAATCCTTTAAAATAATCGCAGGTCAATGCAAATCAATGAAAGAATGGGAGTAAAATAATTTCTTTAATACTTGACACATGAAGATCGTCTGTCAACATTTAGATCGTTTGTATTAGATAAGATGAGTTTTGCATATATCAGCGGTATTTTTACAGAATCATCAAGAAGGCCAGAAAACGAGTATGTCCCACCTTCTCCAGAAAGTATGGAGGGTTTCAATGCACATGAAATAACAAGGCTATTAAATGAATTGGCTTCTCCAGCTCCTGCAGAACGTGCTATCTACGATCAGCAAATTGTACCAAGACCACACGGTTAGTTGAAAATTCATGTATTTTATTAAAAATTAAAATTAATTAATTTTTAACTTTAAATCCAGCTATTCCATTTTTCATTGAAAACTTCTCTTATTTAGTGAAAAATTTAACTATTTACGTAAAATTTCAACTAGTTATGCAAAATTTATTTTTCTGCTAAATAGTTCTTGATTTCAGCGCATCATTTTTTGGTTAAAAAATAATCTACATTCTTAAAAAAAATTTTAATTAATTTATAAACTGATTCTTTAAATTTAAAATTCAACCGTTTTCTTTTTTGTGACATGTTTTCCAACTTAAAAGCAAATTCCTTATTTTGTATAGAAAAATTGAGATTTTTGGTTGAAAATGCATCTTTTTGTTTGAAAATTTAAATAATTTGTGTGCAGATTCTGCATTTTTATTAAAAAATTGTTTTTGTTACAAACTTATTTTTTGTTAAGAAATGCATCAGTTTAAAATTAATTAATCTTTTTGGTTAAAAATGTAAGTGATTAAAATTTTTTTTTTTAATTAACGTTTTGTGTTGGAAATTGTTCTTTCTTCTTGGAAAAGTAATTCAATCTGAAATTAAACTATTTAGATACATTTTCTTAATTCAAAGTAGACGGTCCAAAATGGCATACTCTCTCCTCTTGTTTATTCATACGCCCTCCCATTTTCTGCTCTACCATATTCTGCACCCTCTTCTAAATACCATGCTTTTTACTCCGTCCCTGCAAACAACATCCATTTTCGACCATAAATGATGCAAATGGTAAGAAAGTTTGGATCTGGATAAAAGTGGTAATAGCAAGGTTTTTGGCGTCGCTAATTATAAATTTAGAGTTGGATTTTCAAAATGCAAAATGGCGGAGCTAAAATAGTGGAAAAAAATTATAAAAAATGTTTAGAACTCGAATCAGATTTCATTCTAACGATCCCAAAAACGTAAAAAAAAAATCCGATTAAGTTCTAAACATTTTTGAGCATTTCGGTCTACCAGGTTGGGTCTGCGATTTCAAATTTTTAAAATTAAGCATCAGATTCAAATTTAGTGATCCCAACAATCTAATTGTACTAATACGCGAACATTTTTTCAAATCCTTGTTCTTCAGATTGGATTTGCTATTTTTAATTTTATAAATTTTGGTAAGTAATAAAAAAAGTGTCAATATTTTGTTCCGCCATATGGGATGCACAATTTTTAATTATAAAAAACCTTCGTATCACATATTTTATAAAGGTTCAAAGATTTTAAAAAACACAGCTGCAAAAAAAATGGTCAACCACAGAAACGAGAATATGCTTACCTTACGTTTTCGAGGTCGCTAAATTCGAATCCAGATCAGTTTTCCTTGTGTCGTTTCATATTTCGTCTTGACCTCAAAAAAGCTTAAAAATCGCTGATTTTAGGTGAAGCATGATTCTCGTCTATGCAAAATTAATCATATTCTATGTTTCTGAGGTCGGTGAGTACGAATCCGGAGTCGTTGTGATCTTATGACGTCATACTTCATCCCAGTTGATTGGAAGCAACTTGCTGTGTAAAATTACAAAGTCGCCACATTTTTTTTTGATCAGGCACGAACTGTAACACCATACAACCACAACGACAGCCACTTTTCATAGACAGTTGGGATGGTTCCCGAAGTATGTCGAGCCGGAAAAAACTTCCAGCGAGAGAGTTGCTCAAAGTCCGCGGCTAGTTTATTCGCACGTGTGCACCTGCTCGACGAGTGCGACACTGTGACAAAAAGCACTGTCTTTGGACAAAAATGGGAAGACAGTTTAATTTAACTTATTTTGATGTTTTTTATTACTAATTATAAATTTTTAATAATGTGCAGCTCTCATTATTAAAAATTTCAGCTGCAGACAAACGTTTTGTTAAATGATAAAACCATGACTTTTTGTTATTGAAATTAGTACTTTTTGCATTATATATGGAAAAAGGAAAATGTCAGATTACGAAAAAATTTAATTATCAGATCACTCTTAGCCATATAATCCATTTCTGAACCACTAATTAATAACTCTGAAAAAAAAGTGTGAATCTGAGGCCAATTTCAGATTACTATTTCCCAGCAGCAGAAATTAGCATTTACAGTTGTAAAGATATCCTGGCACAAGCTATTATTTACTTCATACTTCGGTCACAAAACGTGACCTGTAAAAAATGCTTTTTACAGTTTTGAGAAAAAAGAAAAAAATTGTAAGTGTGTAATTGGTGCGATAACTCCGAAAACGGCGAAAGCAAAAATATTTTGTAAAGAAAATATGTAGATTTTAGTTTTATTAAAGAATAGGTTTTTTTAAAGGATGCACTTTGTGTTTGAAGTTTGCATGGGCAAAATAAATAAAACAAGAAAAAATAATAGGCGTTTATGAAATTGAGGTTATCAATTACAACAGCATTTACAAATAGTGGTTTACCAAAATACAATTGTGTAGGTACTTAAAACTAAAATGTAAAACTGTATTTCGTGTTTCAGAAATAAGTTCACAGCCCTCGAGTTTATCTAATCTCAGGCAAACTTTTCCAATCGTTTTTGGACATAGATTTGAAGATCTTGCATTGATTCGACTTATTCCCCACAAGCATCCGAATCGGATATTCGAACTCCGAAGATACATTTTTGCTCCCGACAAACCAATTCGATTGAGAACGAGAAAGCATGTCCTTAACCATATGCCAAGCAGAGAACAAATTGTCTTATCGACGTCCAATGGCGACATATGCGCCATATTAGAAAAATCACCAAGCAGACACACGATTCTTCGAGCAATATTTACACCTGTTCTTGAGGGGTCAGTACGGGCGAAAATAAACATAAATAGCGGCGTGGTTAATGAAATGACCGCTGAAGAAATCGCAGAATGTCCAATAACCTCCTCCCAAACAATCAAAATCGGTTACACAGTAATAAGTGAGTACAGCACAATTTTTCAAACCGTTTAACATTTTTTTTAAACGATTTTATTTTATTATTGCTTAATCCTAATTTTTTAATTAAACGAATGTTGGAATTCAATGTAGACTATTTGAAAAGTCAGCTTCAGTTTATAAATGGCTATCCCACGTAGCAAAATTTAAATTCAGTACAAATTGGTTTATAAGAAAACAGCTTCATGCCTATCCAGAGTTCTCAAATTTTTAATTTTTCTTACATTCTCGTCACAGTAGATATAAGATTTGTGAGAAATTTGAGTCCCTTCGTTTTTGTGAAATGTTCACGTTTTGGAAAATCCTGGATCCGAAAAACAAGTTTTTACAAATATGTCTGTCTGTTTGCTCATGAGTGGTTGTGGGTATCTTTACATTTGTAGTTTGTTATCAGGATAACTTTCGAAACAATTGATGGATGGGATTGGCCTGTGATAAGTGTTAAGTGTCTGTTAAGTATCTCAAAATAAAGGTCACGTTCGTTAGCCAGCCATTTTGGATAAATATTGGAAAAGTGAAAGCATTGTCAAAATTTTGGTGACCACTTTTTTCAATATTTAAAAATCGTATGTACGGTTATTATTTTTTTATAGGAAAAAAATTACCGGAATTTCAATTTTTTCGGAAAATTGGAAATTTAAATATTGATTGTTGCTGAGGTTAGTGAACCTCTGCGCATAAAACACTAACCAGCCATGAATCTCTCAGTTGAAGCTACCACCTCTCCCCGGTCCACTCTGCTTTATTAATCCAAACTTGTGGGAACTATTGTTGTAACTAGACTCTCCACCCGAGAAGCTTTAAAACACTCTGCGCTGTCTGCGTGAGAAATATATGTCTGCAGCGATATATCCATCTATCTCTACTTCATCGTTAGTTTAACTTTAACTTAACATTATTTTAACATAACTCAGCAGTTGACTGAACATTGCACGGAGTTGATTTAACATTGCAAAAAGTTGATTACATATCGGATTCATATATCCAACTGTTGTCTGAACTGTCGAAGCCAAACCACTTTACAAGCTGAATGTCTGGATGTATAACTGTAGGAAGTTGTTTTTTATAAAATTCGCCAGCAAAGATTTGATCTTTGTAGTCCGTTAACTTGTGCGTCACTGCGTTCGTCAACATGATCCGATCAACAGTGAATATTTCGTTCTTCCAATGAGATGTATATCCTTTTTTAAAGACGTGATTGTGCTTGCTGACTCGAACTCTGTCTCAAATTATAAACTTTGCCATGAACTAGATATATTTTGCAGGTTTTAAGGCGTTTTGTAGGCTCCTCTTTATCCTAAGCAGTGACATCTTTTGGCTTCATACCGATTGATAGGTTTTTGTATTATTCTACTTGGAGATTGTAGCCACATCTTATTTATGAGCGCGCGATTGAATCTTTCACAGAGGGACACCTTTAGATTACTATGCGTTGAGTAGAGATTAATGCCATACCGTTGCATTAGTTCTTTAAAATGTGCACGCCACTGCACAAGTATCGACTGCATTGCTAAAGTGACATCTAGTCCACTTTTTCTTTTAACAGGAACCGCTCCGGCAAACCTGGAGAAAATATATATTGCGGTAGGTAAGTATCTATAGCCATTATTGTCACGGGCATAGGGCAGCATTGCAATAAAATCGACCGTCAACTCCCGCACGGTACGTAAGTACTTCAAAAAATTATTCTCACGGGTATAGGTATCATTTCAATAAAATCTGCCGTCAACTCGTGTCTATATCACGCATTTGCACGCAAAGTCATGGCTAATTCTTTTTAACGGGTTTATGTACTTCTGCGTGTAGCGAAA
This sequence comes from Druon quercuslanigerum, assembly GCA_010014905.2. Taxonomy (NCBI): domain Eukaryota; kingdom Metazoa; phylum Arthropoda; class Insecta; order Hymenoptera; family Cynipidae; genus Druon; species Druon quercuslanigerum. The sequence goes on from JAAAKG020143033.1 coordinate 11,560, forward strand.
ATTTTTTTGTTCTTCATTCTCGAGTGTGTTTAATCGAGCCTCCAACAGAGAAATGAGTTTAGTATTACGGACTGACAAATCTTATTGAGTGTCAATCTGCAGTGTTCTCAGTTTCTCGTTAATAGATTCTTCGATCATACTTATCATTATTAATGATAGATAGATAGATGATTAGAATTAATCATAGATGATGTGACTTGATGCACTGTACGTATCACGTTTTGTATGATGCGCTGTACAAGTTCCAAACTGACTGCGTGGTTTTTTTCTTTGGCTTCGCTACCGTTACAAAGTCTTTTTCTTCTACGTCGTAATGACCGTCAGAGGCGATTTTAAATCAAATACATGAGTACACTCCTGATATATAATTTAAGCTTTTTGCAGTTTATTAATGATTGATATGATTTGATTGCTGCCAATCGTGTTTCCTGCTACGTGTCAAATTAGGAGTAGAAGAAGACGATTAACTTTTTCGTTAGGGTCATCGCAGTAGACATAGTCAGTCTTTAAATTTTTTCTTGCTCACATCTACTATGGTAGAAAACCTTCACTAGTTAAAGATCATCTGCGAGATGCGCTAACCATTTTTGCAATAAAGTTCTTGTACTTGATATCTCGGCTGGTACAAATAGTTTTAGTTGGAATGTAGCGCTTCTTATGTGCATTTGGGCTTGTAGATGACTCTTCGGCAAATTTTCTAAACATCCGTTCGACCAGAACAACTGTTTTCAGATACTGTTTACCATTAAATTTAAAAAGGTTAATCACTAATCATAGTTCTACCATTATTATGTTTACGCATAGAATAAAACATATCTAGATATTGCTTTCTATTTTATTGTAGTATTCTGAAAAACTTATTTGTCAAATGCTTCTAACTATGAGAAATCGCGGCTGTAGCATCTTCTTCAAGCATAGTTGCACCTTGATCTTCTTGAGCACCAGCCATTATGAAGAACGCGTTATCATCCGCCTCCTCCGCCCCATCCTCCTCTTCATGTTTTTCCGTTACATGCTCTTTTTGCTCAACTTTTTTCTGAGTTGAAGGATTAGATATGTCAACCAGTTGATGTCTAAATATATAATAATATCATTTCAACTACTAAACTTGTATTTATAAAGAAAAAAAATAGTTAAATCCTTTTTTATTTCTTTTCATATTGAATTTAATATCCTTATCTATGAAAACAAATGCATGCGTGTCAGTATTCCAACATGTTAAACATAAGTCTCGAAATTAAGAATAACTCATGTCACTATTGACATGTCTCAAGTTCCATTCATCCAGTTTAAAAAGTATCAACAGATTGACATTATCGCGAACTAGATGTTGAGGAATTCAAGTGTATGTTTGAAATAAGTAAAAACTGTCATCCTGGGCTTATTTACCCATACACTAAAGGAAAAATATTACACACCTTTCACCTTATTCAATGCAAGTTCCAAGAATTTGTACTTTGTTTCTTTAAGGGATTGTGAGTAGACGTAGACATGCTCAAATTTTAATGTGTTCGGGTGTATTATTAGGGTGAGTTATGTCTTGCCACCATTTGTTGTTCCTGAAAACACTGCACGAATACTCTCTGGTAGTAGACTGTCATGGCGTTTCACCCTCTTCTTCTCTTATTGGATTATGGTGTCAAAGTTGCCAACCGGAAGTTTAGCGGTGTGTGTCTCGAGCAGAGGAATTTGCTTAACTCTAGGAAAGGCTGGTAAGCAATTCCCACGCCTCGAAAAGTAATAGCGTAGTGGCTCTTTGCCTGCTCTGTAGGCGGCGGAGTGGGTAAGGATGCACTAGAAGCATATGAAGCAGCAAACCATTTTTCTATTACCGCCTGTTAAGAGTAACACCACGTGTTCTTGAAGCCAATAAGACTTATACTTCTGATCTACCTGTTGCTATTCTGAAAGTCAACGCCCTACGAGTTGAAAGCAATATCCATACGGGAGCTTACAACAATAATTGCAAAGCACACACGATTCATGGATTCTTTCCTATGATATAAGATCGTTAAAGTGCCGTCACAGGTCATTTAATTCCGGTTTGCCGTGAAGAAAAGACACCACATTCAACTCCGCATACGCTACCGTCGGAAATTATGAGATCGATTGATACAAGGACTATTAAAAATCACTGATGGCTTTAAACCACGATAACTTAGCAAAAAAAAATGATAGGCCATTTAAAAAAAAACAGTTGGAAAGCTATTAAATTCCACATTTAGTGATTTTAAACAGACTTTTTTTATCTGCTAAAAAGAATACAGCAAGTGATAAGTTTGAAAAAAAATTCTAGATTTTCTCAAATTTCGTACCTCGACTTTAAGTTTTATCATCACATTAAAAAATTGTTGAAAAAATCTGAAAATTATACTACATAGAGCCAGAATTTTTATCCTTGATTTAAGCTACAGAAACACGGTTCTCGGCCGGTCTGCTGTTTGCATCCTTCGTTGAGACAGGACCGGATAGGCCACGCACATAGGTGGTGCTTGATTGGAGCTCACTTTTACTTTTCATTCTGCGCATCTGTATTTTTTTTCAAATTACTGTAAATGTTTTCAATTATTCATTAAAAACGTAGAAATATTGTTACGAGAGTAAACTATTTTAGAAACGATTTAAGCAGCTAAAGTCTAAATCACTCATTTATCTGAGAAACACTCAGAAATATTAAAAGTGAATAATAATGAAATTTTTAAAATAAATTAAATATAAAACAGTGCGTAGGTGTATTAAAAATTATATTTTTAATTTCTGATAAGTAAATTATCATTTTCCATTCCACACAAATGTTTCTTACACAAACAACTCGCTAATTATTTAATTTTTCGATGATCAGAATTACAAAATAAATAGGAAACAGTATATAAAAGAAAGAGAGAAGAAAAGAGTCTGTTTTTGTTTTTTAATGAGAAGTTCCTGGTTCCTCTTGAAAGATCACGTCGTGACGTGAATTCCGTTGTTCAAGAACGACAACAGCAAAGAAATGAAGAGGAATTTAAGATCTTAACTCACAAAGCCAAGTGGATGATACCATGTGTAATGGCATCAGACCAGAAAAAAATACATTTGCTAAAGCATATTAAAAAATATTTTCGCACCACGTTGTTTATCATTCCTGTTCAGAAAGACCTGCAACCTGTAATCTACATTCATGAACCAACCCACCAAGACTTATAAGGCTTGTAAGGCTTATAATCCGAGGTATATTAAGTGGCGCTCGTGCAGTCTACGTTAAAGGACTCGAAAAGAAAAAACAATTGGCTCAGCACATGCAAAATATGAGTAATCCGAAAGATCTGGTTTGCCCCTCGCCTAAAATCTGTGAAACGTAATTTCTATAAGATGTAATCAGCCGACCATCAGTCATTACTCTGAAAGCAGAGTCCTTGACAATGACATCTGACAATGATACAAACATTGTTGGTTTGAATGCTAAATTTATATGTGGCTTATTCTCAGTGGTAAATAATCACATACGTCGTTGGGCTGTGTTTTCAACGCTGGACTTTATTCAAGCATCAATGGGTTACAAAAAATTCTCAGCGCTTGAGACACACGCATCTTTGGGATACATTTTCAAATTTCGCGCGATCTCTTTTCCATTAGGACTCGATAAATAAGCATTTCACATATATATCAGGTGGATGTTTTTAGAAACTTTAAGCTCCCCCTGGCTCACATTGGCAAACTACCTTTCTAGAAGTTTCGAGAAGACTGGAGAATTTCCTAGCGACATCTACACTAGCGCTATCTAAAACAAAAAGGCGGTAGCTCACTCGGTCTGTAAAACTAAGACCCACTTTGTCACATCAGTCATTGATCCGTGACATTGATCTACCTTACCGACCGGACAAATACCGACGGCTTGAGGGGTGACTGGTGGCGCCATCTGTCGGTGGCAGCTGAAATTACGTAGCTGTTCCAGAGCTCGCATAGGCATACTACGCCAATACATACTATGAATGTTAATAATATTAATTTCTACTATATTTGCAATATGTAAATACGCGATCACAAGAAGAGGTACACATCAAATGTGCAATATTTAATATCAAAGTGTTCAACATAATTAAGAAAATTTGAGATTTTGCGCAAAATCTAGTGCGAAGCACGAGGTACGATAAAACTCGTCCTGTACATAAGTTTATCTAATGATGGTCCTAAGCCTGGTTTGCCTATGGGTTTTCGTTTATTTTGAAAGAGGAGCATATGAGTGCATTTGAAACCCTATCTAAAGAGACCATTATAAATTTTTTAATTGCAATTTAGGTTATATGAGTAAGTGAAATTATCTGGTCAGTTTCAGCTGTTTAAACCATTTTTTAACCACCTCTTAATATCACGAAAAAACAAATACAACAAGCATGTAATTATGTATTTCTTGTTTCAGAAATAAGTGAACAGTCCACGAGTTTACCGGATAGTGGCCATAATTCTGGCTTTCATCGCTCTAGACCTTCTTCTTCTTCTTCTTCTTCTGGCATACATTATCCAGACGTGACTCATTTTCTTGACACAACTCGTTATTCTGCTACACTTGGTTCTTCTGCCGCAACTCGTTATCCTGCCCGGTCTCCATCACCTGTTACACCAACTTTTCGTGAAAGGTCGAAGTCTCCTACTCTTAAGCAAACTTTTTCCAGGGTACTTGGATTTAGATTGGAATATCTTGAATTTATTCGACTTATTCCCCACAACCATCCGAATCGGATATTCAAACTTCGACGATATGTTTTTCCTCCTGATAAACCAATTCGATTTAGAACAATGAACCATGTCCTGAATCTCATGCCAACCGGAGAACAAATTGTATTATCAACGTCCAATGGCGACGTCTTCGCAATGTTGGATAAAACATCAAACAAACACACACTTCTTCGTGCAATATTTAAATCTGTATTAGACAAATCAGTTCGGGTGAAAATAAATATGAATAGCGGTGCGGTTCAGGAATTAACCGCAGAAGAAATCGCAGAATGTCCAGTATCATCCTCGCAAATAATCAAAATGGATTACAGAGTTTTAGGTGAGTTCAGCTTCTGTGAAATAAGGTATTTTGTATTCGGCTTATATGTTTACCGTGCGTTTGTAGACACATTTTAAAAATTGAAATTTAAGAATAACTTTTTAGATGTACCGTAACTCTTTTTCACGCCTTAAAAGTTTTAAAAATTGGGTTTCTGAAATTAAGATATATTTTTTGTTTTTTTTTTTACTTGAATTTTATTTTATTATCTCTTATTATTATTTGTTTTAAATTGAAAGAATATTGACAATATATGTAAGTCATATAATAGGACAGCTTTAGCTAATCAATGGCTATCCATTCTCGAGAAATTCAAGTTCAGTACAATTTGGTTTATGAGGACACACTTGCATGCTTATTCAAAGTTTTAAATTTCTAAGACTTTTAAGATTTTTAAAATTATCATAAAAGTAAATACATCCCCTTAAGCAAGTAGGGTAGCAGTTTAAAACTTACGATATATAATTAATTAATCAATTATTGAATTTTATTGAACCCTAGCTCATTTTTTAGAAGAAAAAAATCGTCTACAACTATACTTTTACCATCTTTTAAATAAGTAAATAATTTTTGAAAATTTTTATTTGTTTAAAAAGTTGTTTCTCAAGCCGTTGAGCGAAATATTATTTGTGGCGTTCAATTTTCCGTAATTCAGTCAAAGTGCAAGAAGCGCTCAGAATCTCAAGAGTGGGGACGAACACAGAGGGAAAAAACCTTGCGTTAATAAAACCGCGAAAGAGCGTCCTTTCATGTTCTTTCCCAATCCAATGGGGTTTTGGATTGTCAATCTTTATGCTAATAAAAATCAATAGGATTAAAAGTGACTGCGGTTTCTCCCAATGAATTATTACTTTTATAAATTCTCTGAGCCGTTAAAATCGTGGATAACGCTTTCCAATAAATGATAAATTCATGGTTTTTACTTTACGAGCATGAGCAAATATTTGTGCAATTGACGTACTGTTTCTCCGTAAAGGCAGCTTGAAGCCTCAGTGACCCTCAGCTGCGAGAATTTTATATAACTCGCCTTTGAGCTGTCTAGAAAGAGGTTATGAATTCATGAAATTCCAGTTGCCTTTCCTATCAAATCTCCCTCTTTTACGGGAACGTTAAAAGTCCGTAGAAATATCCCATGGGTGTACGCTAATTTAACTTTGCATGAAGCAAATCTAAATACTTAAGCTCGAGATTGTTGTGAAAATAAGCTTTCCTTTTTAACAACCTCGATGTCGCTATTTTCAGCTAGCAGATAATGAATCTTTTTTTAAGAACATGCAGTAAAATCAGTAATGCCCTCATTTGGAGGTTTTTTTTCTTAATTTCTACACCATACGTAGGAAAAACAATAATCTTAAGAAGGAGGATTACCATTTTATTTGGTTATGCGATTATAAAAAGTATCTCTAAAGGGAAGAGATCCGACTGAGCATTTTTCACTAAATGAAAAATATCTTCTCTGTTTGTGATGGGGAAGTCAAAACGAAGCCGTTACGCAAGCAATTGCGCTTTATATTATAGGCTTTCATGGAATTGGTCCCCATAATTACAACTTTATTTACAACGCGTCCTCTACTAAGATACGAATGTTAAGGGACTTATAACACAAACGTAATACTGTATTTCTTTTTTCAGACTTAAGGTCATGGTCTGCGGGTTTAGCTGATGGTGACCATAATGCCCGTGTTCATCAGTGTGGACCTTCTTCCACCTCTTCGTGACAGGTCTAAGTCTCCTACTCTCAGTCAAACTTTTCCCATCGTACTTAAATTTAGATTTTAGGAACTTGCATTTATTCCACTTTTCCACGCAATAATCCAAATCGTCCATTCGAACTTCGACAATAAGTCCATGATAAGACTTTGATTTCAGTTTTTTTATGTTCAGCTCACTTGTAAACTTTTTTTAAACCCCGTGTTTTCATTTCACCCCACCGTGCGCCGGAAGGCTAGCTACTACGGAAACGGTTTGAGGACACCTACAGAAAATATTTTGTACGATGAAAAACGACTGTTGAAGTAAATAAACTTTAAATAAGTTTGTTTAAATAATTGTTATAAGCTGTTCTCTGAGAAATCACATTTATCATGCATTCACATAAGCTCATGGGGATTCGAGCGAATTTTTGGTAGAAAAAAATTTCCCGAAGGAACGTTGTTCAGAAAAGTATGAATATGGATTTTAACAACATAATTATTTAAAAGAAATCATCATAAAATGAAGGTTTAGTTTCGGTCTCGCGGCTCGTTTATTCGCACGTGGATAGCATCTCAACGCTTTACAAAAAGTGACAAAAAGCACTGTTCCTTAAGAAAAATAACTGGACAGTATAATTTTCAACTTATTTTGATATCTATTATTACATTCTTATCAGAAAAGGTATTAGATTACTCTAATGCTTGTATGTCTATCAGTCTGTCTGTCTGTTCCTTCGTGGATGGTTTTCTCGTTAGCACGATAACTATCAAAAGCATTGACAGATTGGATTTTCCTTTAGCACACTTTTTTAGTATCTTAAAATATAGATAATGTTCGTTAGCCAGCGTCAAAACAGGTCAAAAGGTGTAAAGACAAAAAATTTTAATTTAAAAAAAAACTACAAATGTGTTGTCAATCGCTTTTAGATAGGATGCGTCGTTTATGTTTTATTCCTTAAAAACATCCTTAACAGTAAATAAAAATCTCCTCACCGCGCTGCGTGGGCACATTCTCGACACAACTTTTGTATTTTAATTCATTTTTCGTCTAGTGTGGGAGTTTTGTTTTTAATACTATTTTCTACTGTTAACCTTAAAGACAAAAGAATTAAAACATTATTTATAACAAATCAATTCATTTTTACATTCTCGTCAGAGAATTCATAAGATTTTTGGGAAAGTTAACACCCCCTCTCCCCAGTTTTTGACAATTGCTTACGTTTTGAGACCCCTGAATCTAAAAAAGAGGTTTTTGCGAATTTGTTTTGGTCTGTCTATCTGTTCGTTTGTAGATGTTCTTTTTAGTTTTTACGTACGACAACTTTTTAAAGAATTGACACATTGAATTGATAATACCGGTATTACCTTCTTCTTAATCTTTTTATCCTTTTTCTCCTGGCAGACCATAATTCGCATCGGTTATTCTAACTCCGGAAATAGGTTTATCCTCTTGATAAACCTATTAGATTCAGATCTAGAACTCGGCTTTTTAACCCAATTGCCAAACTGCAGAACAAATTCTATTATCAATCTCCAAGGACAACTTCAGTACAATATTGGACAAATCTTCATGCAAACAGAGGGTTCTTCGCGGAATAATTCTTCGCTGCCATAACAGGTGAAAATAAACATAAAAAACGGCGCTGTTGAAGAAATTACAAAATGTCCTTCAAAGACCAAATCAAGAAGAACTGTAAAATATTATGTATCACAATTCTTTTCAGCTTTAATACATTTAAAAACGTCTACGTTAGTCAGATCTTTTGCTCTGCGTTTGGTCTTTAAGCTCGCCTCGCTTTTATGGGTATCACAAATTTCATATCACTTGATATTATGATATATAAAGTAACTTTTATTTAAAACTTCTGCATATCAAGGTTACGCGTTAATTATCTTACATTATGAAGCATATTTCATTGATCTTAAATTTAATTACAACCGTAGCTTACTTTGTAACACGCTTTGCAACACCCTAGATACAAAGAAATAGTTGCTAAAATGATTAAAAATTTTGAAAAGTTAAGGTGCTTGATTTATTTACGGATCTATTTTAGGATTCTCATATCGACTGTTTATCTAATCATACTTTATACAACATATGAATCTGGCATCGGCGCCTCCATTTCTGTAACGGGTAAGTTCAGAAAGAAGTGGTATCTCTACGTGGTTCAGAATGGGTAAATTTAATTTATTTAAAAAATGCCTGATACTATAGCATTCTGAAATGACGAAAAGGTTAGAAATTCTAAACAGCACATAACTCACACAAAATCTATTCAGGTTTTCCCAAGATGACCACTTACACCTAAAACTACCCTTTGTAACACCCTAGGTACAAAGAAATAGTTGCTAAAATGATTAAAAATTTTGAAAAGTTAAGGTGCTTAATTTATTTACAGATCTATTTAAGGATTTTCATATCGACTGTTTATCTAATCATACTTTATACAACATATGAATCTGACATCGGCGCCTCCATTTCTGTAACGGGTAAGTTCAGAAAGAAGTGGTATCTCTACGTGGTTCAGAATGGGTAAATTTAATTTATTTAAAAAATGCCTGATACTGTAGCATTCTGAAATGACGACAAGGTAAAAAATCCTAAACAGCACATAACTCACACAAAATCTATTCAGGTTTTCCCAAGATGACCACTTACACCTAAAACTACCCCATTCAGTGGTTTAGCGATTAATTTTGTAGGTTTGGCTTTGAAACCTTTTCTAACTTTAAGGTTTAACCTTGATAGTGACGTGATGGCGTCAAAGGGACACCGTATTCAAATTCAGCGACCATTTAAACCTAAAGATACCCTCAGTAGATTTAGTTGTTTGGCGTTGGATTAAGTATATTTGACTTTGAACTGACCTTAAAACTGACCAGCTGGAGTCAAAAGAACACCGGATTCGAATTAATCGACCATTTGAACCTAAAGGTATACTGATTTTGTTGGTTAGCGATGAATTTTGTAGGTTTTAAGTTTGAAAAAACCTTGATACTGACCTGCTGGCGTCAAAAGTACACGAGATTAGAATTCAGCGACCACTTAAACCTAAAGGTTTACTGATTTAGTTGGTTAGCGATGAATTTTGTAGGTTTGACCTTGAAACCTTTTTAAACTTTAAGGTTTAACTTTGATATTGACGTGATGGCGTCAAAAGGGACACTGTATTAGAATTCAGCGACCATTTAAACCTAAAGGTACCCTTAGTAGATTTAGTTGGTTGGCGTTGGATTAGGTAGATTTGACTTTGAACTGACCTCAAAACTGACCAGCTGGAGTCAAAAGGACACCGGATTCAAATTAATCGACCACTTGAACCTAAAGGTATACTGATTTTGTACGTTAGCGATGAATTTTGTAGGTTTAAATTTAAAAAAACCTTGATACTGATCTGCTGGCGTCAAAAGTACACGAGATTCGAATTCAGCGACTACTTAAACCTAAAGGTTTACTGATTTAGTTGGTTAGCGATGAATTTTGTAGGTTTGACCTTGAAACCTTTTTAAACTTTAAGGTTTAACCTTGATACTGACGTGATGGCGTCAAAAGGGACACCGTATTAGAATTCAGCGACCATTTAAACCTAAAGGTACCCTTAGTAGATTTAGTTGGTTGGCGTTGGGTTCGGTAGATTTGACTTTAAACTAACCTTAAAACTGACCAGCTGGAGTCAAAATGACACCGGATTCGATTTTATCGACCACTTGAACCTAAAGGTATACTGATTTAGTTGGTTAGCGATGAATTTTGTAGGTTTGATCTTGGACCGACCTTCGTATTAACCTGATGGCGTCAAACCGAAACAGGATTCGATTTCAGCAACCTCAAAAATATAAAGTACATTTACAGTGTTATTTACATTATTTCGTCATTTTGAATCAGTAATGCTTTCTCTATGAGTTGAAGGGACCTATCTGAAGATTAGAAAGAAGCAAATAAGGACAAGCGTCTACTCCAATGATCACGTCGATAATTGTGGAGTAGCCGAAGTCTGGGTCCATTAGATTTAAACCTATAAGATTAGAAAATTTGTGACATCGCGATGTCCCTACCAACAATGATAATATCGTCTTCTTGGAACCACCTTCTTATTCTGACGGCGTCTGTTGCGAAATTATGTTGTAATATAGCAAAATCATTATTGCAGCTGTCCAAAGAGTAGCCCTGAAGTTATTGCTGATTGATTGGCGAAATCCGACGATGTTTGGTACAAAACGTTGCATTATTGATTCTCTGGCCGTGGCGATGACTCCACTAACTGACTGTCTACTTGAATATTAGAACATGACCTTGAGAAAAGCATCCTATAGACCTTTACGTAGTTCACATAAAAACATCAGCAAATCTCTCTTTTCCGCATACTCGTATCAAACGTCACATAGTACTCTATCACAAAAAGTGAACAATTATTAGAACTGTTCTTAGCTTACAGGACAAAGCCATTCAAATTCAGTATCCAAGAAGATGATATTGTTATTGTTGATAGGGGACACCGCGATGCGACTATTCTTTTAAAGCATTTTGTAGGATAGCTGTGGCTGTAATAATTAGATACCATCCTTTAATTTTAATAAATACCTGATGCCGAAAAGGCCAATAAATTACTTGCAATATCTAAGGAGCCGAATGTCGTACAGGGTCTGGTTGAAGCAGAAGATCTTAGGTCAATGAACTCCATCAAGCATGTCACTGCCAGAAGCTGCTGACGACTAGTTGAGCAACCGTGCTTTATTGGCTAAACATTCACAAAATGTTGTTGCTCTATTTAGTTTATTTTCTTGGTAATGAATAAGTCTTGCCCATGTCTCGTTTTGATTGGCCAGACACTTACTATTTCCACCTCGCGTCTTGCCTTCATTAGCTTGAATCGACAACATCCTGATCATGCCTCGTCACTACTTCGTGGATATCGACTCAGTCCTTGACATGTCTTGCCTGAATTGGTTAGATATTGACTCAATCTCGCTCATGTCTTGCCTTTATTAGCTAGATATTGACATTATACTGCTTATGCCTTGTCTTGATTGGCCGGATATTGCATTAATCCAGGTCAATTCTTTCCGTCATTGACTGGCTACTGATTAAGCTCTGATTATGCCTTGTCTTTATTGGATAGAATCAATAATATCTGTTCATATCTTACCTTTATTGGCTAGATGATTACAAAACCTCGCTAACGTCTGGTCTGCATTGGCTAGATATTAACAATATCCTGCTCATGCCTTGGCTTCTTTAGCCGGATATCGCATAATTTCAATTTAATTCTTGCGTTTATCCTACCCGGTTATATCTTGCCTTTAATGGTTGGATAATTAATAAATGTCGCTTATATCTTGCCGTAATTGACCAGTTATTGACTACATTCATATAATACCTTGCGTTCATTTTACGGGAGATTGAATAAGTCCTGCACATATGTATCTTACCTTTACTGGCTAGATAATGAATAAATCTTGCTCATATCTTACCTTCATTGCCTTGATATTGAAATCATTTTGGCCATATCTTGCGTTTATTTTACTGGATATTGACTACTTCCGAAACACATCTTGCCTTTAATGATCAGTTTATGACAACATCTTCTTCATATCTTATCTTCAGTTACTGGATGTTAACTAACTGTTGCTCTTGGCATGCCTTTATTATCTGGATATCGACTAAATCTCGCTTGTGTCTTATGTGCATTTGAACTGAATGACCTTGAAAAATAGCATGCGTCTTACCTTAAGCACTTGCTATTCCATTCCTCGTCAGAGCCCGATAATATTCATGGTAGAAATTTTATTCTCAGACCTGCAGTTTTAAAAATACTTGCTAATGTTAGTTAAAATGGTTGAATGTTTAACCCTGTGTAACATAAAAACTTTCCATTTTTAGACATTGTATTATTATATAAAATATTATTATATTATTATATTATATGAAATGTATGCCCTTTTAATTTTCACCTCGAAGCAAACGTGCTTATTCAGATAATGCAAAAAAACTAAAAGTTTTAGTTTTTATCATAATTACATTTTAGTACCAAAAATTTTGTTTCCATTAATTAAAGAATTTTACTTTCTACCGTTTATAAAATATCCGTGCGTATTAATAAAAGAAAAAATAACCGCATAAAGAACTAAAATAATATTTTTTTTCGACTAAGAAAGTTTAAAAATTAGTAACTAAAAATCTTCTACCTTGAAAAACTTCCAGTTCTCGAGTGAACCAGAATCGTAAAAATTAGTCCATTTTTTTTTTTTTAATCTTTTAAATTACCTGAAAATGTGATTACATAATGTCGGAATGTCACAACGTAATCGATGATCAATCAATGATCGATTAAGAAAAAATACGCACCTAGATATTACACTCTTAAATGCCCGGCCCCCATCATTAAAAACTTTTCATAAAATTTTCTATTTATTTCCATTAGATTTCTTAAAATTATGTTAAAAAACATTTAAAGTAATGAACATTTTTTATTCCATATGCTATGCTTATTTTTTTAGCAATAAATTAAAATTGATTTTCATAATTAGAAACATGAATACATTTTGATAAAATTCTGAAAAATGCTTTAAGATATATACGGGAACGTTTGTCTGACTAGTCCGATGATAATTATTCTGGCGCGGCAGTATTGGCTGCTGGCTACTAAAAACCCAGATTGTAAATTTTAAATTAAAAAATATACATTGTTGTAAAGAATTACGTGCTAAAACTTTTTTGTCCTTATAAAAAAATCGTAATTGTAAACAATATGTTTACAGTGAAATTGCCTTTTATCAGATGTAAATATCCGATAAGGGAAACACATACGCCTTCAATCTAAAAGATGACGACTATAGTATAGATTCTATAAACTGATAAGCCGTAAAATTTTTAACAGCTACATCGTAAAACAATTAATAATTATTACATTAATCATTGCATCCTGAATTTAGAAAAAATGAAGATTTTCTATACTGTGCTTTTATCTTTAGCCGCTATCCTGAATTCTATTGGTGAATAAAATAATATATCTTTAGTTTAGGAAAATATATATTTTCTCTAGGCATGTAAATAGTATTTAAATGATAGTTTAATAATTCTGAAAAATTTTTCAATCAGAAACTTCAAAGAAAATATCTCAATTTTAATTTAAAAACGAAAAAAATGTTTGTGATAAAAATGGTTTATTTCTGAGGTGGAAAAATCTTGTGTGTAAACAAAATGCTAAGACTAGAAGTTTTTGAAATAAGGAGATGATGTTTACTGACGAAATCACGTGTAAATATTTCCTTTGCCTGACCATCCACTTCGCGAGTATTTTTAATGAATTATTAAAACAAAATTAAAGAATACTATATTAAGTCCCATGTTACAAAAGTTGGATGTCTGGCCATGTGTGATACGAAGGTCGAGGCGAAGTCCAGGCCTTAGATCACGCACGCCAGTGCGTCAAATATTTCTGACCGTCTTTCTAATACTATTTTTCTTCATCCTAGACAAAAGTACTTTCAACAATTAATGATAACCATTTAAATGCATTGTGGGTATGTAGCTGTTGCTATCTTGGGTTAACCTAAGTGGTTAAAGTAGCTCAAAATCTTGAAAATAATCACAAATTACATAAAACCTGTAAATTAATTGAACGTGTGAAAACCGAAATGTATTATTCTGTACTCTCACCCAATGTAATGTATGGTCGTGAAATCTTAACATATCGCTAAAGGAATAAGAGTAAAAAAGTTACTTCAATACTAGGTAGATGGATATCGCATGTTGAAACCTAGATCGTTTGGATTAGATAAGATGAGTTTTGTATATATCAGCAGTCTTTTTACAGAATCGTCTAGAAGGCGAGAAAACGAGTGGGCCCCACCTTCCCCACAACATATTGATGGTTTTGAAGCACATGCAATCACAGGGCTATTAAATGATTTGGGTTCTTCGGAACCTTCATATGGCGGGCATTTTCGAAACCATACATCTATGCATCCAACTCCTACAGAACATACCAGCCACGATCAGCAACTCGTACAAAGACCACACGGTGAGTTAAGAATTTATGTATTATGTTGAAAATTAAAATAAATTTTGGCAGATGATTCTTTTCTTTGTTTAAGAATTAGTTTCTACATGAAAATCCAGCCAATTCATTTTCCGTTAACAAATGCTTTTTTTAAATTAAAAGTGCAACTACTTGGATGAAATTCTAGCCAGCTTATGAAAAATTTATTTTCCCGCTGAAAAGTCGTTGATTTCAGTTCGTCTTTTTTTTTTTAATTATTTAGTTATAAATGCATCTTTTCCCTTCGGAATCTAAATCTGGGGATGGATTTTTAAAATTCAAAATAGAGTAAAAATATTTGAATTTAAAGAAAATTGGTGATAGTAATATTTTCGGTGACACTAAATATAAATCTCGTCTTATAACATTATCATTGGTTGGAAATAATTTTACACTATCGCTTATTTCTACTGATTTTTAAATTCTTTTATTACTTACATTTATATTATTCTAATGTCCCCAAAAACGTAAAATTAAACAAACCGATTAAATAATAAATATTTTTGATAACTTTGGTCCACCAGTTTGGGTCCGCGATTTTGAATTTTGAAAATTAAGCATCATATTGCGATTAAAACACAAAGGTTCTTCATGTTGGACTCGCTACTTTTGCTAAAAGAAGTTTTGTTTTTGGGTTTCCTGAATCTCGGATGCTTATTTAAAAAAATGCAAAATACCAGACTTAATTTGGCAACCTGTGCAAATTTACGCTTTTGGTGTCTCTTTAATTGAATCTAAAATTAGATTTTCAAAATTCAATATGGCGGACATGACTTATAAAAAATGTTCTCACCTTCATAAAGTTGATGATACTTAGGTTATTGGGATCACTGAGTCGAGATCTAATAATGGATGTAAGTTATACGTAAGTAATAAAAAAGAGTGATAGTAAGCGCTACTATGAAATATAGTCTGAACAAATGATAAAGTTGTAAACATTTTTGATCATTTTTTCCGCCATATTGCATGTGCCATTTCTAACTTTCTACACTCAATACTTAATTTACATTCAGCGACCCCATACACATAGGTATTACCAATCTTATCAAGGTCCGAACATTTTTAATAATAATTTATTTCCGCCACTTTTGAATTTTCAAAATTAAACACCAGTTTTCGATTGAGTGACTTTATAAATCTAAGCAACACTTATTTTATAGTGACTCAAACATTTTTAATCACACAGCTCCACAAAAAAAATTCAGCCACAGACACGGAAATAGGCTTTCTCTACATTTTTGAGGTGAAGGTTTTGGCAATACTGATACAGAGTTTCAAAATTTTCAAGTTATTAGTGATTACTTCCTGGCGAATAAAAAGGTTAAATAGTGCCATAATCATACGATAATTTCTGAATAGATCTAAGTCACTGAAAATAAATTATGAAAATCATTTTAAAAAAATACATGGTTTCTTTGATTCCGTCTGTACACAATGGTGCAATTTCGATCCAATATAATCATTTGTTAATAAGTTTTTAACAAAAACGCAAGTAGGTGTCATCTTCAAAACTGAGGAACGTACATAGATGATTCATGAAGCAAATTACACATTTTTTATTCTGACAGTGTTGTACGTATTTTCTATGAGAAAAAAGTTTTACTTGTATATTAAAAAAATTATTTTCTTCTTGAATAATACAGCTACTGCTAAGCGTGCAATATGACCTTTTCTCGTACTCAGGCTGTTCACACAGTCCCTAAGCCCTTGTGCAATAAAGGAATACAGTTCTTTTAATGATTGTAAAGTTTTTTGTATTTTTCCATAAAGAAAATAATTTTTTAAACATTCAAGTGCAACTTTTTGCTGATTGAAAATACGTACAACACTGTCATAATCCAAAAATGTGTAATTTGTTTCAAGATTCATCTCTGTTCGTTCCTTACTTTCGAAGATGACACCTTTGCGATCGCTGAAGAGCCTAAAATGATCCTTCAATTCTGGTGTACTCAATTTTAATGTTAGTGCACTTTATCAGCACTTTTTTGTAAGGGGTAGCTTTTTAATGCCAAGGGTTGGTTTTAGAAGATTGATTTTGGGATCGTTGGAGTCCCTAAAATAAACCTTTCATT
The DNA here is from genome assembly GCA_010014905.2 of Druon quercuslanigerum. NCBI lineage: Eukaryota > Metazoa > Arthropoda > Insecta > Hymenoptera > Cynipidae > Druon > Druon quercuslanigerum. The sequence continues at coordinate 28,400 of JAAAKG020143033.1, forward strand.
CTAATGAGTCTGTTTTCTTGAAAGAATCAATCTGAAACAAAAGTGTAATTCTGTATTCCTTGTTTCAGAAATAATCTCACAGCCTACGAGTTTATCTGAACTTATGCAAACTTTTCCAACCATGCTTGGATATATATTCGAAGATCTTGCAATGATTCGTCTTATTCCCCACAAAAATCCGAATCGGATATTTGAACTCCGAATATACGTTTTTCCTCCCGACAAACCAATCCGATTGAGAACAAGAAATCATTTATTGCATCCTATGCCACACGGAGAACAAATTGTGTTATCAACGTCCAATGGCGATGTTTGTGCTATACTACAAAAATCACAAAGCAGACACACGATTCTGCGTGCAATATTTACATCTATTCCTGGGAACTCAGTACGGGCGAAAATAAACGTGAATAGCGGTGAGGTTGTGGAATTGACTGCAGAAGAAATCGCAGAATGTCCAATAGCCTCCTCGCAAATTATCAGAGCAGATTACAAAGTATCCCGTGAGTATCCCAAAATTTTTTCAAACCGTTTATATTTTCTTTTAGCGGGCACTCCTGTCAAGTCGGATATTTTAGACTTCGTTTTTATATTTACCTCGCGTTTATCCACATACTTTTAAAAATTATTATCAAAGAATAACTTTTTAAATTTACCAGAACTCTTTTTACATTTCATGTATATTTCAAGAAAATCTGTTAAATTACATTAAAGATCAACATATCACTTGATTTGCTGACAATTCCTGATTCTAAAATATTTTAGATTCAAACTTTTCCATTTTTAAACATTATGAATTTTAAAAGGACAAATTATAAGAGGTGTTTAAAATTTGAGCATCTCCGTTTTCGTCAAATGTCCACAATTCGTAAAAATTGACGGATTGAATTGACCTTTGGTAAACTCTTTTAGTGTCTTAAGATAAAGTTCAAGTTTGTTAGCTAGCCATTTTGGATGAATATTCAAAAAGTTATAGCATTTAAAAAATTTTTTAAACTAGTTTTTTCAAGATAAAAAAATTCTAAACGGTTACCAGTATTACTTAAACAAACGAAAAATTTATTTTTCTGAATTATTTCTTATAATAAAAAAATTACCGGAGTTATTGCAATACGCCAGTTGGTGACAAAAGTACATGATAGAAAGAATAGGTACGATTTGAAAGATGCATTTTAATTTGTGCATTAAAAATTGTTTTATCGCATTTTTGTGGAGCTTCAAGTATTTATTTGATAATAAAGCTAAGTGCTTATTTAAAGCTAATGGCTTTAAGTGGAATTTACATATTGTATAGTGAAAAACACATTTCTCGACAATAATATTTTTCTAACAAAAAAAAATCTAAAAGTTAGGTTAGAATTCTTATTTAAGTTCCTATCGTTTATTATTTGTATTTTTTAAATATTGTGGATAAAATTTGACTTTTCATGCATTAAGTAAAGTTTTTTTAAGCCTGCAAATTATTCAAACTTGGAATAAATAGTGAAATAATTGTTTTGTTTTTTCAAACCTATTTTTCAAAAATGTGTTTTTTCAATGTATACGATGAAATGTCTATTTATAACTATTTGTTTTTTATTAAAGGTTTGTTTTTAGTATTTAAGCATTGTTGTTCACTTCTTGAAACAATAGCAAAAACAATTTTATGCAAAAAACAAAATAAATCATTAAAATAGGACTTACTCTTTCTAGTTACAGTTTTCGGGACAAGATGGTGAAATATATAAATGCATTTCCTAAAGTATATTGATAAGTTTTTGGTGCTGCACCTAAAGATTATCATCATAAACTTTCTATTTTTTTAGATTAATTAAAGATTTTAATTCTAACGAGAAAAAAATAATGGAAAATAAAAAATTCCATTTTACGATTAAACTATGCAAGATACAACATAAGATAAACGGATAAAAATAGAGCACCTAAGAAATATCTACAAATTTTTGCATGAATCGTAATCAATAATTCTCTTTTCTAATTTAAAAAACAAAAGAATGAAAATACGATTTCCTCAAAACCAACACATATTATGAATTGCAATATTATAATTTTATTTAAACAATAGACTTCTAATGTCTATCAAAAACAAAAATCATTGTAAAATAAGGAGCAAATATTAAAATAAACATGATACATTCTCACAATTTTGTTATTGAAATTATTGTATTTTATTGAATCCTGCCACATTTCTATACGAAAATATTCTTTACAACTCTACTGTTATATCGTTTTTTTAAATAAGTAAATAATCTTTAAATATAAATACTTGAAACAAAAGTTTAATCCTCTATTTCTTGTTTCAGAAATAAGTTCACAGTCTAAAAGTTTATCTGATCGTGATCCTAATCCTGGTTTCGATCACTGTGGAACTTCTTCTTCTTCTTCTTCCAGAAGACATTGTCCAGTCATGGCTCATTCTTTTAATAAGCCTCACTATTCAGCCAGGTCTCCACCAGCTGCCAAACCACCACTTCGTGACAGGTCGAGGTCTCCTACTCGTGGCCAAACTTTTCCCAGCGTACTTGGATTTAGATTTGAAGATTTTGAATTTATCCGACTTATTCCCCACAACAATCCGAATCGGATATTTGAACTACGCAGATACATTTTTCCGAAAGATAAACTAATTGGTTTGCGAACAAGAAATCATGTTCTGGAAGCCATTCCAACCGAAGAAAAAATTGTCTTAGCAACATCCGAAGGTGACATCTGTGCAATATTAGGAAAGTCATCAACCAGAAGCACGATTCTTCGACCAATATATTCACATCTTTATGGACTGCCAGTACGGGTGAAAATTAACATGAATAGCGGGGCTGTTGAGAAATTGACCACAGAAGAAATAGCAGAATGTCCAGTAACCTCCGGGGGACAAATCACTAAGCGTTACAGATTATTACGCGTATAAAGCACAACTTTATGGTACTGGCAATACATTTTTTTAAACGGGCATGTCATTTAGGTCTGGCGTTCGAGCTCAGACTTTATGGTAACCCGCATTAGGCAAAAATCCTTCAAAATTAAAGTTCAGAAATTATTTTTTACATTTTGTATTAAATTCGTTGACATTTCAAAAATCTTTAAAACAAGGATATGAAACTACTTTGAATGTCACCAATTTCTTGTCACGGGTTATTGTTCCATTAAAAATACGTTGATTTCAACTTGTTGAAAAAAATATTTTGTATAATAAAGTGCGACTTCTGAAGTGAATAAAACATAAATATGTTTGTCGAAACAAATGTTGTAAGGTGTTCTCTGAGACATTGCATTAATCATGCATTTACATTAATTCATGGAGTTTCGAGCGAATTTCTGGCAACAAAAACTTCCCCAGAGAAAGTTGTTTAAAAAAACAGTTTTCTTATTCATAATTTTTCTATAATCATCATCTTGGAAGAAAGGTTCACGTCGATAATTGTGGAGTTGCCAAAATCTAGGTCCACTAGATTTAAACTTCACGGATATCGACTAAGTCCTTTACCCTTCTTGTCTCAATTGATTAGATATTAAATAAATTTCGCTCATGTCTTGCCTTTATTGGCTACATATGGACAATATACTGCTCATGTCCCGTCTTGATTAACCGGATATTTTCTAAATCAAGCTGACTTCTTACGTTCTACCAGTCTGCTGACTAAGCTTTAATTATGTCTTGCCTTCATTGGATAGAATCGATAACATCTTGCTCATATATTACCTTCATTGGCTAGATAATGACAAATTTCGGTAACTTCTGGCCTTTATTCGCTAGATAATGACAATATCCTGCTCATGCCTTGCCTTCATTAGCCGGATATCGAATAATTCCAATTAATTTCTTGCGTCTATTCTTCCTGGTTATATCTTGTCTTCATTGGTTAAGTAATGACTAAATGTCGATTATGTCTTGCCTTCATTGGCTCGATATTTACATCATTTTGGTCATATCTTGCGTTTATTTGATTGGATATTGAGAACTTCCTTCACACATATTGCATTCAATGGTCATTAGGGTTGGTAAAATCGACTCCGACTTTAGTCGAAAGTCGACTTTTAGGGTCCAAAAGTCGACTTTTTACAATCGACTTTGCGCTTTGAAGTCGACTCGAAGTCGACTTTGTTCGTTCGACTTTTCGACTTCTTCCGACGACTTTCACTTACCGCCGCGCGCCACGTCCAAAATACGTTTGCTGTCTGCTTTTCAGCTGTTGCTGTGCGATACGTCTCAATGAAGCCATCCGCGCACGGACGCATAGCGCCGACCAATCGCGTGCAGAGCTGCTGTTGTCCGTGCCGGCGGGCTACTTGGGAACGAATAAACGTATTACATACATTTATAGTATTTATACTTTCATTTTTGATCATTCGAATTTGTTTACTGTCCAAAAGCATTTCGAATATAAATAAGATGTGACTGTCTCTTTGTAGGAACGAAATAATTTTAATGGACGATATTTTAATGCAAAATTTACCTTTCAAAACATCCATTTGAAAGATGAAATCTTTTTTAATTTTCTGAAAATTTGTTATTTGGCCGATATACATGTGAGTTACTTCAAAGTATTCCTCGTAAACAAAATTGTTGGTGGCCCTAAGAAGGGCCGATATTAACCGTTCACTGTTTTATATTAACCCGCACCGAATTATGATTGGCCGCTGCTGTCTGAGTGGGACATGACTTATTAGTACTGGTCATTGATGATAGTGTGGGGGCTTTTTTTGTCTGATTCGCTCACTGACTGCTGTACAATAAGATAAAAGATACCACTAAAGACGGTTGAGTCACTTGATCCCTAACCGCCGATAGATATCAGCTTAAAAATTTTAATTTTTCTGTGTGCGTTTGGCGTTTCTTAAGTATGGGTCCTAGTCCCGTGTGGGTTTACTTCACAAAAACAAGTCAGGGATCAAAAGTGCGGTGTCGTGAGTGCAAGAAAGAACTTGCGTACAACAAGAGCACGACGACGTTGTCCAACCACCTACGAGTTGCTCACAAAATTGAAGTCAAAAATACAAAAAAGAGGCTGCAACATGAAACAACCAACAGTGAAAATGCTGCTCTTGGCCCAAGCCCAGTGGACGTCCCGGACGAAAAGGTAAAAATATCAAGTTGATAATATTATTTAATTAATTATCAGAGATCACAGTGCAAAAAAAAGGTGAAAGAAGTTGAAATAGGGTAGAAAAGATCAAATAATTTTTGTATAAG
>JAAAKG020143034.1:0-11464 GCA_010014905.2 Druon quercuslanigerum
TCTATATAATATAATAAAATATAATATAAATATAAAAAACACGAGCAGTTAAATTTTCTATGAGAATATTTACTTTTGTATTTCAAAATTCGAATCTTGTTGCAAAGTTATCCAGGGGCGAACGCGGCTCCGCAAAATCTATAATTTATTCGCGAACAATTTTTTTATTATTAAATTTTTTTTAAATTTCTTTTATTAATTGTATAAACAATTCACTGACCTGAATTCCGAGAACTTAAAGAACGTTGACCAGTGTTGTGAAAAGATTCTAGTCTTGGACTTTGCATCGGCTGGTTATAACTTCGATCTGTAAGAAATAATATAGAAATTTGTATAAAAAATGTTTTCAACGTACACCAAAACTTTGGTTTCGTTCCCACATAAAGATAGACCAAATGTAATACCAAAGTTATACCAAATGTCGTACCAAATAATACTAAATGTAATACAAGTGTCTAAATTCTCAAAATTTTAAGTAAGAAAACAAATTTGAGAATTAAGACACATTGAGTTATTTTTTTTCTAGAGTATTATGTAATTTTAACTTCTTACAACTCATTAAAAATTATGCAAACATAAAATTCGACCTTATTTAGAGGTAAGAATTTGTGAAAAATTAATATATTAACTAAAAAGGCTTAAAGATAAGATTTTTCCTTATGTGTCTTTAATAGGAATAGATCAATCTAAATGACATACAAAAAGTATTAAAAAATATTAGTAATTCCATTCTTGTCACGTGTATAAGTTATAAAAACATAACACGAAGTACTTTGGGCCGTCTTTTCATATACTCTATTTGCTTTAATTTCAGTGGGAGTGAGGCGAAGTTTTTCCCCTATGAAATATGTAAGTTCAATACAAATTTGCACAGCAGCGAATTTTCATATACTAATGCAAAAATAAGCAAAAATTCAGAAAATTACATTCCGAGAAGAAATTGTAAGATTTTAAAATTTATTATTAGAATACAAAATACTCAGATATACTTATGTTAAAATAACATTTTATAAAATTCTTCGGACCAGACAATTAATTTATAGATTTAAAATAATGTACCATTTTCTCATGTTTCATTACTTCTAAAAAGCCAACTTTTAAAACACTTTCAAAGTAACCTTTTATAAACAATGTTGAGAACAGTGAAATGAATTTATGCATTTAAAAAAATGTATCATTTTCTCATGTTTCATTACTTCTAAAGAGCACGCTTCTAAGGCTTGAAAAAATTAGAGAGAAAAAATGTACGTCTCCGCCAGATTCTCAGTTTAGTCAGCAATCCATTACACGTCAACATAATGTTTCTCCGGCTCATTTATTTTAAATGTTGGCGGAAGTTAGTGGCCCCTTTCTCTGTCTCTTTCTCTTTCTCTTTTAAAGGATTCTATCAAAGCAGCGTCAAAAACTCTGCAGGGGAGAAACTTTTCTTTCCCTAGCTACTCGTAAGAACAAAAATGAAACACGCGAAATCAAATGAAGAAGGTGAAAGGAAGTTGGCGGAGGGGGAAAGGGGGTTGGGTCCTATCAGGTCTAACATAACCCTTTCCTCTGAATCTGTCTCTCCCAAATTTCAAACTCAGGCGGCGGATGGGTGCCCAGTTTTCTGAAGACGCAAGCGCAGCGAGCTAGTAGAGCAGCTGCGGTATCTGGCACATCGACAACTACAGTGCCGATAAACATTACTGAGGCTCAGAAGCAGAAAAGGCTCGGATGGCATCCCACCGGGGCTGGGAGGAGTCTCTGCCTGTGAAGAGGCAAAAGACGGTGCAGCAACCGACGAACAGGGAGTCGTCGGGGGTTGGACTGACAACGGTTTAGAAGGCTGAGCACCTGACGGTGGAGGTGACAGATGCAAGCTATCCTGGCTTGTTGCTCACTATAGTAGGGGAAGGGTCTCTGTATTTGCGGCAGCCGACCCAGCGGCTAAAGCTTGTCTACTCAAAGTTGTAGTTAAGACAAAGCCCTGTGAAGGAGCATCTCTTAAGATGGGTAGAGTTAAGTTACTCTAGAAGATTGTGAAAGTTGCTTCCGTGAAACTCAGTTGGTTAGAGGGATTCAACCCTTTACTTAATGCAGCGTCCTGGCGAATAGTCATGCACGATAGGCCTCAGGATGTGTAAATTCCTGAGTGTCAGGCGACGGCTCTTCCGGTTCTTAATTACAGGCCCTTCCACCACTTTGGACAGGTCAATTTTATAGTTACCAGCCAGGTGCCGGAGGACCCTGACGTCGCACAGGGAGATCAATTACTACTGATTTAGATATTCTTAACATGGAGAACGTTCCGGCGTCTGGTAACTCAATGAAGGAGGAAGTCATTGACATCCTTCTATGTACCGGTAGTTTCACAGATCATATCAAGAAGTCGAGAGTTTTAGATGAACCCACTTTCTCAGGTCACGCACAGATAGACTTCGAGTGAGATTTCATTATGCCCATTGCTGTCCGTAAATGCGGTAGTGCTCCAAGAAGAACGAACTAGGTTCAGTTTTCCGCGGAACTAGGAAGTGCAATCTCACAGGTGCTCAGGTCAATTAAAAACGTGGACACTCTGGAGATAGCGGCCGAGATTTTTACGAAAGCCAAAAAATCTACTTATGAAGGTAACTTTCGATCTTCAAGACACCGAACGGCTGGGGAGATACACTGGTGGAATGGGAAACTCGAAGAGCTTCGCAGGACCGCAATGCGGACGATGAGGGATAAATACAGGACAGCAATACGTATGGCAAAGCATGAAAGCTGAACCAACTTTTGCTCAGATATCAAGAGAGGAGCAGGGGCGGCTAGGCTGGATAAGCTACTTTCTCGAAATCGGGACGCTATTCTCGGGACACTGAAATTGTCCGGCGAGGAATACTCAGAAGCGGACAGGGACTCCTTGACTAATTTGATCAAGGCACATTTTTCGGGCTTTGCAAAGTTAGGAGGAGAGGGGAGGGCACCTCCGAGGTATATGGATTTCTATCAAAGAATGTTTTCAATAAACACCAAAAATTTGAAATAGGTGACCCCAAAACCCCACTCATACCAAGTGGTAGATAAACTTCTGCAAATTTAACCACTTGTTCCGCAAAGTTCTATAAATATGCTGCAAAGTGAATTTTACGCACTGTTATTGGTATGCCTCGAGGGATGCAGTAGTTTTTCAAAGATTATTTTAAGGGCTTTTCTTGCCTTGATTTCTGCCATCATGAATATAAATTATAAAGTTTACTCTTTTTGTTCAGTGAATTATCGTTTGTTAAATTTTCAATTTCTGTGTATAAACAGGATCGTTGGTAACATTGGATAATGACGATTTCTGTATGGTTTAATTCTTGACTTTTTTAAGATCCTTTATACTCACAATAGTTAGGCAAGAATCTAAATCTGAACGCTATTACTTGTCTCAGTTTATTGATAGAATAAAATTGTTCAAAAATTTCAGTTTAAACGATTGTATATAAAAAATTTGTTTTTTGTTTCCGTAAATACATCCGTCGTAGCATTTAATTCCTATTTTGGCCAAAAAACCTTTCTCCTCACTAAACCCATGAGGACCTTCAAACCATAGTCTTTTTAAAATGAATTTATCAGGTAGTTAGGCTCTTGATAATTCGTCTGCGGAATTGTCTTTTGAGCGAAAGTATCGCCGCTGACCGATATTTGTTTTGTTTTGTATTTACGAAAATCTATTTGTCACAAAAATTTTTAATGTATTGTCACGTGCTCATAACCAGTGTAACACAATTTCTTAATTTGTCCCAAAAGGCAATGCATCTAATTTATCGCAAAGAGGATTCTAAACCTTTTGAAATAAGTTCTTAAATAATGAAGCTCCACACAATTCTAATCAAGACATGGATATCTTCTTTTAAGGAGCAACACTATGTCGTTAAACTCTCTTTGAATTATAAATCATCATTTGATCATTTGATTTTGTCTGTCCGAATCTAGTCCAAATCTACATTATTGAAATATTGATCAATCTTAAGATTGTTACAAGAATGCTCTCTAGCAACCTCCTTACAAACTGAATATCGACGTTATTCTTCATACTTGTAAGATTTTCAAAAAAATTTCCAAACATGAAAGTTACATTTTTATGATTGATGTAGGGCTCTTGTCTAAGGAAATTAATGTATAGTTTTAGATGAAAATTTTGACTATCTACTGGCCAAATCAATATTATTGAAATATTGATTAATCCTAAGATTGTAATTGTGATTCTCTCTCAGTAGCTCAGTTGGTAGAGCATCAACAAATTGATGAAAGCATAGTATGCCTAAAATGGCTAATAGGGTAAAACCGAAATTAACCGTATTAAGGTAATATTTCAGTATCCGAACATTTTTATGTTACAAAATCCTTCGAGAATGTTGATCTTCTTCTTGAATTAGGCAAAGTCTGTACATTTTCCCAAAGTGTGCTATGTGCACATAACTACGAAATTGAGAAAAGATGGTTAAAGAAAAAAGATTATCTTGTATTATTAGTCCAACCATTTTTAAAATTTCAGTTTTGACGCAAAAATAACAAAATTTCTTCGATATACATTCAGAGAGTATCTCTAGCACGTTGCAATTTTATCCTATGAACAAAATTTAATCCGTTTCGTATAAATTTGTCTTTGCTTATAAATTTCTTTGGACCCGGAATTTTGATTTAATCGTCTCCCAATTCACATTGCAATGCTAGGTCAGTAGGCTCATGGGGAATCTAAATTTATCCGTTTGTAATTAGTTCGTAATATGCTTATTAACAACGGTGAATTTCTAGCATGACGTAAGTGTACTGCATTAGTTTGCACATTTTAACTTCGCCATATTATTTAAAATTATCTAAAAATATGCTTACGATCCACACCTTTTTTGTGGGTTCCTGTCCCATAGGTGACTATTGGTGCTCTGAAATTATTGGTAGTCTTTTTGAGGTAGTGTTCATGTCTACGATTCATAATGTTGTGTGCCATGCAGATGATTTTTAGGTTTTATCCCATTCAGTTTTATGATCCTCGATGCTTTTTAAAATAAATTATTACTTTAGTTTTAATCTCTTTAATTCTAAACAGTTTTTCAAAGTTCTGTACCAGTTCGGATTTGAAATTCTGCACTTGGTCTGTTAAAAAAATTTTAGGTGCATGTCTAGTGAGCATTTTTTATATTATCTGTTCATTTTTTGGCTTCCGTCCGTTAACCCTACGTCATCTGAGATGAGAAGATCTGAATTCATGCGACCACGAGAAAACTAGTTGATGGTTGTGTTAACACGTTTTCTCCCCTGGATGTACCCGCTATTCTTGTCCTGTTAATTCCTCTTCTCTTTCTACATTCAGCTCAACATGTTTTGGTGTACATTGTAGAACATCTTCTTCTTGTTGAACTGAAAATAGTCTAAACAGACAGTATGCGGCTTCATTTCCCTTTTTTACGTATGGAACGAAGAGAAGGAGGTGTCGAAGGAAGTGCAGGGAAATTTGTTTCGCGAAAAGTAGGACAGTGGGAGTAAAGCAGGGTGGAGGAGTGTTAAAGGTGCTGTACTGGAAAGGAGCAGGGGTAAACAAGAAAAATGATGATCTCTTAAGGTATGTTCTAAAATTTGATGTCGTGGGTCTGGTAAAGACGTGGGTAGAGCGAAACGAATCGGATAGAGGAAGAAGTTTAAGAAGAGAGGGGAAGGCCGTGCCAATAAGGGCAGTAAAGATAGGAGTGGTAATATATAAGCTTGTGACTGTATACGATAAGATTCTAAGACACTGGGTGTAGGAAAGAGAGTGGGTATGTGAGTAAGAATGTGAAATCAGACCATCATCGATTATGTTTTTGGATATAGGGGATAGGGTGTAAGGGTGAAAGGGTGGCGGTAATGTGTAAGCAGAAAGCAGGAAAACAAAAAAAGACTGAAAGAGGTAGTGAGAAGTTTTAAGATAGAAGGGGATGTATAAAAGGTAATTATTAGTTTCAGGAAACGTATGTTGGGGATAAGTGAGAAGATAGGGAGTGACGAGTAAAGGGAAGGTTTCAAAGATTCGTTGCAGCGATGAGATACATAGAAGAGAGATAATGAGATAAGAAGAGCGAGGGAGGTAGATGTAGAGGAGCTGAGTGACGAGGAGATAGACAAGCAGTTAAAGAAGTGTTTTTTGTAGATCTAAAAGGCGCTTTCCCTACGTAGGATAGAGTAATTTGTGGGGTGCTTTGTAAGAGAGGGGAGTGGAGACATGCTCATGAAAGGTGGGAAGAGAGTCGCTGAGGGCTTCTTAATAAATAGGGAGAATGAAAAGTGTAACCACATTGGTCGTAGATAAACAGAATGTTGACGATCTCCCACTGTCCTGTGCTCAACAAAATTCAACACCAAACGACGAATAGTGTTGTGAGACGCTGTCTGTTGCCCACGATATTGTCGACGATATTCCCGTTCAGTTAAAACAAATGAACGACTATTTTCAATGTGCAGCGTCACGATTTTATCCCGTTTTTTCGGTGTAAAGCGATTAATGATTAAAATTACACTGGATTCACGTTTCAAACATGTCTAATCAAGTCAATCGGTTGACAAATGCCTAAATTATTCAATGTTTACATAACGACATAAATGATGATAAACCCTATATTATTATTCAAAGCACAAATTAAGATGAAAATGCAATTTCCACGCGGTGTCCCTTTCTGAGGCTAGACCCCATTCTGCGATGTGCGAAGTAGTTAGGGACATTTGAAACATAAATTGAAAACCTTTTATGACTTTAGTATGCTGCTCAACAGTTAAAGCCAAAAATTTACTGCATTCAAATGTATGATGCGGCACAGTGCAGAGAGGAAATGTATTGGATGCTGTAGTCATGAAAGCCTGACGTTTTTATTCGTATTTGTGTTTTTTTTTTAAATGGAGGGAGGTTATCTTTATCAAAACTGTTAGATTTATTATCGTTTTTACGTTTATAAATACGGGCTGCAGTTTTATATAAGAAATCAGTTAAATCCTCTAAGTTTGTAAATTCTCATTTTTCATTGTTTAATCCCAATTTTGCAAAGTAGATTTATGAAATTTTTCTTAGATAGTAGTGACTATTATTTCATGTTGTTAGGATTCGTCAGCAAGAGCTATCAATTTATGATAGGATTCTTCTTCCTAAACCGGTAAACTTTTAAACTAAGTTCTGTTTTACGTTTAGACCACATTTTCCTCATCGATCGATTTTCGCTAATTTCTCATAATGCCTTAACGATTCATTGCATCCGTCACCTCAATTCATACGTATAGTAGAATAGTTATCGAAGTCATCATATGTTACCAGTAACATTATAACTTAAGCTACTGCATATGCGTGCAGCAGAACTATAATTAAAAGTTACCGATGACTTACTTCAAATTTCTATAAATATCCGCATTCTGATAACGTTAATTTAAATTTCTATATAATATAATCAAATATAATATAAATATAAAAAAGACGAGCATTTAAATTTTCTATGAGAACATTTACTTTTGTAATTCAAAATTCGAAACTTGTTGCAAAGTTATCCAGGGGCGAACGCCGTTCCGAAAGATCTATAATTTATTTGCGAACGCTTTTTTTATCATTAAATTTTATTGCTCAATTTCTTTTACTAATTATATAAACAATGTACTAACATGGATTCCAAGAACTTGAAGAACCTAGAGCAGCGTGGTGAAAAGCGTCTAGTCTTGAACGTTGCCTCCGCTGGTCATAACTTCCATCTGTAACAAATAATATAGAAATTTTTATACAAAATTTTACCAATGTTCAACCTTATTTTAAGGTAAGATTCTGTGAAAAATTAATATAATAACTAAAATGACTTGAAGCTAAGATTTTTCTTTATGTGTCTTTAATATGAATAGATCAATTAAAAGGATATATAAAAAGAGTTAAAAACTATTATTAATTATATTCTTGTCTCGTGTATAAGTTATAAAAATATACCATGAAATACTTTGTGCCGACTTTTCATACACCCTATTTCCTTCGATGTCAGTGAGAGTGGGGCGAAGTTTTTTCCCCTATAAGGTATATAAGTTCAATGCAAATTTTCTCATGTTTCATTTTTTCTAAAAAGCACACTTTTAAGGCTTGATAAAATTAGAGAGAAAAACTTTACGTGTACACCAGATTCTCAGTTTGAGTACCCTGTGGGGGGTATAAAACATTTCCGTTGGATTTTTCCCGAATGTAAAAAATATTCTTTTAATTCCGTCCGTTTTTTATTTTAATACATATAACAATTTAAATATGAAGAAGATCTTCAATTTCAGCAATCCATCACACGACAACATAATGTTTCTCCTGCTCACTTATTTCAAATGCTGGCGGAAGTTAGCGGCCTCTTTTGCTCTCTCTCTCTTTCTCTCTCTCTCTCTCAGCGTCAGAAACTATATTAGTGCTGATTGAGAAATTCCTAGTTTGATTTACTAGTTTTATTGGCCTTTACGAAATTTTTAAAAAGCAACAATATTTACGTGATTCACTCAATTTCTCTTGCCTTTTTACGGCTTTTGCGGTGCAACATGTAGTTTTTATTGAGATGGAACTTCCCTAGGGGCTGTAAGACCTTGTAGTTGGTGAGAAGGCTTTTTCACATTTACCACTTTGTTGTACAATTTCAAGTTTCAGAGAAAAAAATTAAAAACTAAAAAATTTGAAAACTGATTTTCAATAAGTTTTGTAGTTTTTCGAAATAAGCATTGCGAAATTTTCATAGAACATATTTTTATTACGTACTTAATATACAATGCAGACCATACGCTAAAACAAACAACAGGCCTAAACAATTAAATTTTGTACCATCGCAAAATGTTTTCATTTCCCGATATTATGTTTGCCTTTGCAGCTGGTTTTGCTTGTTTTGATTTATTTTCTTTGGCTTTCAACTTTTTCTTTTGCGGCTCATCGACTTTTGATGCTGTCTTCCTTTTCAGGGAATGCTGGGTTTAACTGTTTTTTCAAACTAATTATCAGGTACTTCTAATATAAGTTGCTCTTTTCACCTCAATATCCAATTTTACTTTTTGGCTGAGAACTTCATTCTTAACAGATGTGGTACTGAGAAAATTTCATTCAAATTCATGACCAGCAGGACTACAGAACTTTAATAAATGTTCATAATCAGTTCGTTTTTCTTTAGTTACGCCCACTCCTCTGCTAAGGATACATTCGAAAGTTCAGCATCAACAATGCTAGGCAATTTAATTATTTTTGGTTTTGCATCGTAAGTATAGTACAAGTAGATTTTTTTTATTCGGAAAGTACGCTATTTTTACTGCTTTCCTTATCGAAATCGTATTTATGTGCAATTTTTCACCGCTTTTAAAGAATTTCTCATAATCTTTCATCTCATACTTAGTAATATGAACCATTTCGAATTGTTCTTCTGATTCTATTCTTTCCCTTTTCTTTTTTATACTAACAGACAATGTAGAAAAATATTGCAACGTCGTATAATTGTGATTTTGTCCTCCCGCAGCATTAGAATATAAGAATATTTTGTTGTAGAAACCTATTTCTAATTGTTTTTTTAGCACATAGCCAACCAAGTTGCAAACACTATTGGCACCTTTTTTGTAGCAACCTTCCATAAAGTGGAACATATAACTCCGAGAACTGTAATATGTCAGCAGTAGGCAGGAAAAATCTCTCATTGGAAGTTTTTCCAGTTTTAATTTTCCCCGCATACTTTTTTTCGTGAAACGTACTAAAACCCAATAATCTGATATTTCGGAATTTGGTTGATTTTTGACCGAATAAGAGCGATTTAATTAGAAAAACTTTTTGAAAATCACAAGAAAACTTTATTATTTAAAAATGGTTAAACTCGGAAATTTTGATAATTGTGACTTCTATCATTCGTAAATATTATTATTATTAGGAAATTTTATTATCAGGAAAGTGGATTATTCGGGAATTGTTCAATTCCTTAATATACTACTATTATAAACTGTTCCGGAATCGTATTATTTTGGGAATTTTCGAATTCCAGAATTTTATTAATTGGGAATTTTATTGTTCGGAAATTTTATTATTTGAAAATTTTCAAATTTGGATATATTATAAACTGTCGGGAATCTTGCTATTTGGGAATTTTTAAGTTGTTAATATTAGAAACTGTTCCGAAATTTTATTATTTGTAAATTTTATTGATTGGGAATTTTTCAATTCGGGAGTCTTATTATTCGAAAATATAATTATTAGGGAATTTTTTGTAGAACTTTATTATTTAGAAATATTATTATTATTAGGAAATTTAATTTTTATGTGAATTTTATTATTAGGAAATTGGATTATTGGGGAATTGTCCAACTCGGAAATTTTATTATTCGGAAATATGATAATTAGGAAATTTTTTTCTGGAATTTTATCATTTGGAAGTTTTACTTTTCGGAAATTTTATTAGTCACTAATTTCCAATTTTGCTAACATTCTCAACTGAAGAAAACTTTATTATATAAAAATAGTCAAATTCGGAAATTTTAACAATTGTGATTTCTATTATTCGGAAATATTATTACTTGTAGGAAATTTTATTTTTTGGCAATTTTATTATTAGGAAAGTGGATTATTCGGGAATTGTCCAATTCGTTGATAATATAATTGATAATAGTATTTTAGATTCATAGTTTTAAAATGTTTTATGCCCTTTTCTAATAACAATCTTTGTGTAACAAGAGTCTCTCTTTTTGAAAATTTGACAATCTCTGGGAAGGATTCTTTCGGTTTGAGGGATTAGTTTGCGTCGAGTTTATACACGTTGCACATCAAAGGGAGTTCCCTTCGTGTGTGTTCAATTTTGGTTGTTCTATGTTTCAAATAATATGACAAAATATAATTCTTAAAGTGCTGGGCTAGAGCATGCAACGGGCGAGCGAAAAGATAAGCCTATTTTATTTTCTTTAAAACTGCGAAATTATTGTCAAATTATCTAAATATTTCGGAAAATAATTTTCATAATTTTAATCAGTGTGAAATCTTTGGGAATACTTTGGGAACCATTGCGAAATGTTTGAAGTATTTTTTAAGTGTTCGATAATGCCTGTGAAATTATTGAAACTTTTTTGAAGTATTTGAGAGATGATTGTGAGGTATTTGTCTAATCTTTGAAATCAATCTGAAGTCTTTCTGAAAGAATAGAATTATTTGTGAAATCTTTTAAATCTTTTAAATAAATTCAGAAACTTTAATATTCGACTAGTGACCTTCTCAGCATAACAACATCAACCCAAGACGACTCTCTCGGTTCCACCCCCCCCCCTCCCTTCCCATTCCGTGCCTAATAACTGAAGTTTATTGGGACGGAAGTTATAACTACAATCTCCACCATATGAAGAATTAATACTTAACTTGAATATGATTTCGACTTGCAAAATAAACTTATTGCATAAAGGTGGTAGTTGGGCGTATAAACTAAAGAATGAATAATACAAACAATAAAATAGCCTCGGAAAGGACGGAAACTTTAATTGA